>PVKU01006284.1:0-27534 GCA_004027475.1 Anoura caudifer
AGTGTGGGAAATGTAGAAGCTAAAGAACTTATGACACATGGGCATGAACTAAAGGGGGGAATGTGGGTGGGAGGGGGTGTGCAGGGTGGAGGGTAATGAAGGGGGGAAAATGGGACAACTGTAATAGCATAATCAATAAAATATAATTTTTTTTAAAAAATCAACAAAATGGAAAGGGAACCAATTGTAGGGGAAAACATATTTGCCAATGATACCTTGGACAAGGGTTTGATCTCCAAAATATATTAAAAACTCACATGACTCCATACCAGTAAGACAAACAATCTAAATGAAAAAGTGGGCAAAGGACCTGAACAGACACTTCTCCAAGGAGGATATACAGAAGACCCACAGACACATAAAAAAAATGCTCAGCATCACTTGCCGACCACAATGAGATACTACTTCACACTGGTCAGAATGGCCATCATTAATAAATCAACAAACAACAAGTGCTGGCGAGGTTGTGGAGAGAAGGGAACCCTAGTGCATTGTTGGTGGGATTGCAAACTGATGCAGCCACTGGGGAAAACAGTATGGGATTTCCTCAAAATACTAAAGATGGAACTACCTTTCAATCCAGTGATCCCACTGCTGGGACTATGCCCAGGAATCCTCAATAACCAATTTAAAAGAACCTATGCATCCCAATGTTCATAGCAGCACTATTTACAATAGTCAAGTGCTGAAAACACCTAAGTGCCAATCAGTAAATGAGTGGATTAAAAAACTGTTGTACATTTACACGATGGAATACCATGCAGCAGAAAGAAGTCCTGCCCTTCACAAAAGCATGGATGGAACTAGAGAGCATTATGCTAAGTGAAATAAGCCAGGCGGTGAAAGACAAACACTACATGATCTCACCTGTAAGTGGAACCTAATCAACAAAACAAACAAATAAACCAAATAGAACCAGAGACTTGGAAATAAAGAACTGACAGTGACCATAGGGGATGGAGGAGGGGGATAATAGGGGAAAGAAAGGGAAGTGGCAAACAAAACAACACAAACAGAGGACTCATAGGCATGGACAATGGGGAGGGATTGACTGTGGGAGTGTGGGGGCAGGACAGGGTAAGGGAGAGCAATTGGGGAAAAGGTGGGGCAAATATAACTGAACAATAATAAAAAAAATTTAACCTTTCACCCACTGCAATCTCAAAACTTTGTATCTTCCATCCCTGCTTTTTTTCTCTCTACACTTAACACCATATGACAATAAATATTTACTTTTCTAAACCTACTAGAATGTAAACCATCTTCAGGCATGTATTTCTGTCTGGATTACTTACTTCACTATCCCTTGCACCTAGTGCTTGGCACATGGTAAGGGCTAAATGCATCCATAGTAAGGGAGGGTGAGGGATAGAGTGAAAATGAATAAATAAAGGAAACAAAGAACTGTCACTTAATGGTGTTTAGCTGTGCGTTCATAAGGACTACACTTAACACCTCTTTGGAATGAAAGTCAGGATTTCCTGTATCATACTCTCCAACCAGCAATAGAGTGGGAAGAGGCCTGGACTGGGCACAGAAACCTGGATCTTAACTCTTGCTCTGAAACTAGCAACATGATCTTGGGCTCTTAACTTCACTGGGACTTAGTTTCCTAATATGTAAAGAAGAGAATGAGAAGTAAAGATGCTGAAAGGAATACCCAGCAGTACAGTTCCATTACCAGGAGGCTCTGTGTCCTGGAATTCAACAGAAAAGTTAAGAAAAATGTCTGTTAAATAAAGTATTTCATATTTCTAAATAATAGATTCTCTTAGCAAATAATAATACATGGAAATGCTTAACTTACCAGCCTCCAGAGAAGAAATCAGCAGAGTTATGAAACAAACAAGTCTGAGTAACACTTTCATATTCTCCTAGAAAAACAGGAATGGAAGAAAAACAAAAAATAAAAATGTTACTATTCCAGAAAATCTCTAAAACTATATACCTGTCCCCACCCTTACCCCTAAGTCACAATGATTGGTAAATCTTTCTACATCATTAATGTAATCATGTTTCTGGATATAAAATGGGGGCGGCAGGATAAACATTTTTTTTACAGAATTGAGGACAAATTCAAACAACTTAAAAATAGTAAAACTTCTATCATCTGTCCCTATATTTATTTGTAGTCTTAAATACCACTTAAATTTCTCACAAATCTTACCTAAACTACATCCAAAGTAACTACTTACTAGACCCTAAACCAGCTTGGGGCTCTTACATGGATTTGTTTCCTACCTGGAATGAACCCCACTAACAGGCCCATGTGCAAAAGTTTCCCCACACTTCCAGGTCCAGCTCAAAGGTCACACCTTCATCTTAAAAGGTAAGACACAAAATCATTTGTATAAAATTATACGGCTGCCTGAAAATACACCAAAAATGACTAAAAGATAATAAAAATATATTAATATTTGGTTGGTTCTTGTGGTTGGGTGGTTTCCCCTTCTCTGAAGCTTTTTGTCTAAAATTTCTACCATAAGCATGCGTAGAAATCAATTATATCACAAAGTAGCTAAACCTCCGCAGTTCCCCTTCCCTCCATGTGGCTTAGAAGGCATACCAACATAGGATCAGCTACAACAGCATAGATCAATAATAGGAGCATGTATTAAACCGAGGTCCTGCTAACTTATTATATTAATTATATAATGCTTTGTCCACATACAGGCAGAAGTGTGATCAGATTAGGCACTTGGTTTCATGCAGGAAGGAGACCATACCATTGCCTTATCTACAAAAACAAGATCACTAAGATAGCAACTGAATGTGAAAAAGAAAAAACTCAATTTTACTTAACCTTTCTAAACTCCTCAAGCCCAAATGAAGCTAATGTTCAGTATAACCACTTTTCCTTTTTGAGTGTTCCTGTTAGTTGCACCCTAATGGGGTCCTTAATGTACAATAAGTTCCAGTCTTGGACCTCCAGGGAACTTTTGTACAAATCTATTCGAGGGCTCCTGAGTACCTCAAACTCAACAGGCCCCAAACCAAACTCTCTCCACCAAACTGACTCCCCAACCCCAGTGACAGACACAGCACTGCCCTGCACCCACCACCTCTTTTGAGGGCAGAAACTACTGTGCCCACAGCATCTGACACTGCACTTGGAACCTGGAAGTCCTTATTAAGTTCTCATGGAATGAATAAAAAATATGAAAAGAAATAGTTATCCTCTACCTGATTTCACTAAATGCAGCAATGTCCAGAACATGGTTTGATAATTTCATGCTTTAAAAAAATCTGCCCTTTGATTTTTATTACATTAGCCTATATTCTTATCAGTAGTTATACATTAATTGCAAACACAAAATATTTTAACCAAGACATCACTAATTTAGACTATAATGACATGCAATCATTCAAATAGTAGCTAAAAAAATGTTCTATTTAAGAAGTGGCATTAAAAGGTATAAAAATGTTATAATATGCTTTTCAAATAAATGTAGGAAAAAAGACTCCAATTATGAGAGACACCTCCACTCATGTTCTCCTCAGATTAACCCCAGCATGAGAAAAAGGATCCATATGCCTGGCTCAAGCCTAGACACCTACCCAGAGCAGTAAGACTGCATTCCTTACATGTCCTGTAATTTTTACTTTTATATCCATAAACTGGCCTTCTCCCAAATTACCCTAGATTCATTGTATATCATATTTACCTTTAAACTATCCTCAGTTTATTAAAATAAGATAGAAGGCTTTGACATTTTACAGCCTATGTTTTAAGTCCCTCTGCTAGAGAAGAAAAAAAATAAAGGGCTAAAATGTTTCCCAATAACTAGTTCCAGGATAGTCACTGATTTGCGTTACTTTACAAAAAAACAAAATAAAAGAACTATAAAAATAATGAACATGCCAGCTGTTACTTCACTTAGTTACAAGATCAGGCTTGTTTGACTACTAGTCAGGCAAGTGAAAGACTGCACTCATACAGAGAACATTTCTAAATAAAATTTCAAATTAACTGTGAGCAAAGAACAATAATTCTAAGTCCAAGTCAGTAGTCTGCTGCCAGAGCAGTGTAACCTTGGACATGACTCCTCCCTGGGCCTCAGTTCCCTCATGTGCACAGGTGAGCAATGAGTCAGATGATCGTGGACCCCTTCCTATTCTAAAGCCCATGAAATGTGGAAAGCAAGCCCCATGGATCCAGGTTTTACTTAGCCTGCCCCAGAACTGATCTTCAAAAAAGCAGGATGGGAAAGTGGCTCCTTCCCCCAGAGCAGGGGACTTTCTGAATCCGTATCAGTCCCAGGGCCCTATGGGCAAAGGTCAGCTCCAAGCCATGAGAATGGAGTTAGGGTTTCATGACCAAAGAGAATAAGGACAGTGGAAAGGAAAAAGGGAAAGATGCAGCCAAGACTAAACAAACCATGCAACCAACAAAAATCAACACAAACCCCATTATACTCTAAAGCAAGACAGAAATTCCAAATGTGAAGCCAAACCTGCCCAACCCTCATACTACCAGTCATTGAGAGACAGCCAAGTCAGAAAGTCCCTCAACAACATCTGTGACCTACTCTACTGTATGCCAGGAAGAGTGCTAGTACCAGAGACAAGAGAAGTAAAAAAATTAAATAAACAAAATAAAATATTAAAAGAGAACCTTCTTCTCAAGAGGGTCACAATTTAAGCATCTGACCACATGTGATTGCAAGATATGTTCCATACACTCCATCAATGGCACTCAGCCTCTGTGCCTCAGTTCTCCCATTTGACAAAACAAGAAGAATGATAACAGTATTCACTGACATTTGTTGTGAAGATTAAATGAGTTGTCCTCATTTAAGGGCTGATAAAATTGTCTGGCAAATGGTCACACTCAAATGTTAGCTATCATAAATCATCCCACGCTCTGATGACAAATAGAGGTTTTGATAAAATGCCTTTAGATATTCATTCATTTCTTATTCACTCACTGCCAAATTCAACAGTTGTTTATTGACTATCTACTACATACCTGCATCTACACTTGGCCTTAGGAACAAAAACAGGAATAATGACCCAGGGCCTACCTCAAGGAGCTCATCAGTCAGCAGGGAAAATGGGCATGTGCACAGAGAATTATATGGTAATGGCAGTGTGTCCATGGGAACAGAAGTGCCCAGGGCATGAG
The DNA here is from genome assembly GCA_004027475.1 of Anoura caudifer. Lineage (NCBI taxonomy): Eukaryota > Metazoa > Chordata > Mammalia > Chiroptera > Phyllostomidae > Anoura > Anoura caudifer. The sequence goes on from PVKU01006284.1 coordinate 5,126, forward strand.
GGAGCCAGGGCCCTAACTCAGCCTGGACGGGGCCCCTGGAGGTGTTGCGGTGGTAGGGAAGGCATGAAAGAGGTCAGTTTGGAGCGCAAACCAAAGGTGGGGTATCACTAAGCAAAGCTGAGGCTCAAAGTACCCCAAACAGGAAAAGCCTTGCTGGAACACTGGGACTGCACTTTCTAGGTGGCCAAAAACTCACTTGAAGGTTTTAAGCCATGGGATGGGATACAATCAAACTTTCATTTTCTTCAGAAATGTTGGCACCTAATGTGTGGCATATAAACTGGAGGCAAGAGGGGAAACAGGGAGAGGAGGCTGCCACAAGGAGATCCTGATGAGAAAGAATGCAGACATGAGCGGCTACAACACCAGACACACAGAAGGGGTTCAGCTCAGAACTCTCAGCAGCAAAGGAGGGGTGACCGAGTGGGTCTGGGATTCATCAGCCCTGATTCACTCAAGTGGGGACCAGCGTGGACAGATCTAGGTAAGGAGAGCAGGTCTGGCATCAGATAGCCTGAGGAGATGCCCAGAGAGTATCATCCTGGCATCCCTGGGCCTAGGTCTCCTGGGACTAGGTGAGCAATGTTGCCTCCAAATGAAATCAAGAATTTGAGTGTGAGGTGAAAGGTAAGTGAAACGGACAGAAGGGTGTGGAATACATTGGAACTGGAGAAGGTAAAGACCCTGAACTGGACCTATCATCACACAGGTCATATCTGTGGCTCTAAGAAAAGTAACCCTGGGGAAGTAGGTGAGCAGTGGCTCTTAATGGGTGGCAGATACCTTCAGAAATCTGATCAAATCTCAGAATTGTCCCAAAGAAAAATGTACTAAAAAATAACATACTTTGTATTCAATGGGAGGTATTCTGGGACCACCTAAAACTGAGGCTGCAGGACTTCAGATGATGGTGGGCACCTGGGGCAAACCAGCCCTGTTACTTCCAAGAAGGCCTTACTTGTAGAAAGTGGTCCTGCTGCTCAGGAGAGAGTCATCATCTTTAAGGAGCACGTCTACCTGGGGAAGGAAGTTTCATAAGTTTAAATAAAGAATCTTAAAGTCACCAACTGCAACATAGATCTCAACAGACATCAAAAAAAAAAAAAGCTTATGAAAATGAGTCAAATGTTTATGGAGTGTACATTAAGAAGTATACATAGTTTCAGAAAATCTAGTCACGGGGTAAAGAAAAGAAATCCAAGAGTTCCACACCACCAGCTCCTTCTGATTAAATACACATACCTGGAACTCTGCTAGACACAGATACACAGATACGATGAATCAAACACCTCTGGGGACTTCACAGACTAATGCATTTGAAGAATAAAGCTCAAAGAAAGGCACCAGATGCCAAAAACAAAATGAACAGGCCCTTTTTAAGAGCAGGCACACTCTCCAAATCCTCGCCTTCCCTTAAAACAAACACAGAGTACACCTGCAATGCAAATTACATAATCTGAAATACTTTCAAAATGGGTTAGCTGTCTGCCCTCCCATTATGTCCTGGAGACATCTCACCATTTATTCTCTGCCTCTGCAGTCTACCATTAGTACTTTGGTGTCTTGTATTTTCTGAGGTCTGAATCATTTCCTGAGGCCTTTGAAAAGCTTGGAAGCCCTAAGCATAAGGCCTTTTAATGCTCAATCCATTTAACAGCCTAACATCTTGATTAGACAAAAATGAACTAAATATCATTTTATTTTTCACTTTAGACTTACAAGAAAGAACACAGCAAAACATTAAGGTTCCAGAGATACAGTGGCTCATCAACATGCCTCACAATATCCCATGAAATCAAAGAGAAGACTTGGTACTCTGCCTGTTCACAGTACCAGCACAGTGTCCCCCAACCTCCCATAGTGTGCCTCAGAAATGACTGCAACTGATGGGAATTACATGGAGAACATCAGAGAAATTAATAGATTGGGGGAGGAGGAGGACAAGGATGAGGAATGGGTTTATTTGGAAGACCCAGAAAACTTTTTACAGATGAGTTAACACCCTATGTCCCCCTAAACACTTCACTTTTCCTCTTCCTCTTCACAAGAAACTTTATATTCCCTTCCTCCACTTCCTGTCTACTGCTAAACAACACTGCCAGCTTCCTCTTCTGACCATTGTTCCTCTGAGACACACTGCTGGGCCACCACCAGCTCAGAGTCCCTCAATGCAAAGGGTCCTCAGTCTCTATCTTCCTGGACAGTACCTGAATGCCTCGCCTTGCCCATCACCTCCCTCCTATATGACTTCCTGGGATGAGGCCATACCTACCCTGCTCTTCTACCTCCATCTTCCAACTTTCAGGGGCCTTCTAAGCTCTACCACTTGCCTGTATGTACACATTGTGCCATTCTGCTTCTGCAAGGCCTCCATACTGCTTCTTAGGACTGTCGTTCCATTCTACCAATCCTAGCTGGCCAGCTTCTTCTGTGATTCTGCCCAGCTCTAAGCAGATTCTGATCAGAAGTCTCTCCTAGGGACCCCTGCAAAAAGGCCTTCCTCCACTGCCAAGAATGCCAAGTCACACAGCTTCTTCCTCTGGCAGCAATGAGTGGCTCCCCTGCTTGCCAGCCTTCCCTACCTGGGCCAGAAGGGAAAAGTATAGGACAGCACTTCGCCTGTCACACACTCCTATGAAGAAAGCCCCATCCTATACATCTTGCACATGGTAAGAGCAAAATAAATAGTTGTGAAGGAAAGGAAGGAAGGAAGGGAAAGGGAGGGAGGGAAAGAAGAAGGAATCCACCTACCACCTTTGCATTAGACACAAGGACAAAAACCCGGCCTAGAATCAAGGGGGTAAAGGATGAACTATGGGTACCAAGTGTAAGTCAGAAAACAGAAAAGCAAAGGGAGCCATTACTGGAATCCAGAGATGGCCAGGAATCATTCTGGAGAAGGCAGAAAACCAAAGGAGTTAGACAAAGGGCTCATCGCCAAAAGGCTAGGGAAGAGCAGGACTAGAGACTGAAGCTATCAATGCCAGAAGGAACAGCAGGGTAAAACCTCCATTCTTCAGAGGTGACTTTGCAAAGTCCATCGTAATTTTTGAAATTGGTTTATAGTAAAATTCAAAATATTATTTTAGAAAATATCGATGATAATAGGGACTCTTCTGATCAACAAGTTGGCATATGCAGACTTGACTCACCTCTTCATCCAACCACATCAAAATCACATCTAAAATATAGAACAATGATCACTCAAAACCATCAGAAATTGAGTTGAATAGAAGTCTGACAACTGCAGAATAAAAGAAACCACATCCATCCAGACTGGTAGGAGGAACACAGACTCTGAATGGGCTGGTCCCCCACACGTGTGGTGGATAAAAATTTGGGAGGGTTATCTCGGGAGAGAGGAATCCCAGCCCCACATCAGGCCCACCAGCCCAGGGTTCCAATACCAGGAAGGTAAGTCCCCACAACTTCTGGCTGCAAAACCCAGCAAGGATTGAGTTGGTGAAAGAAACTGCCCCAGCTCCAAGCAGTTCCTCTTAAAGGACCCACGCACGGACTCACCTACTCAGACTCACTCCCTCTGGGCTCCAGTGCCAGGGTGGTGGCTTACAAGGCACCAGTGGAATGCAGGGAAGGCTGAGGTGTCTGGTGTCAAGGCAAGAAGAAGCCATTGTCCTTTTTCTGGGCCCTCCAACCACAGAGCCAGCAGGCTGGTGCCATATCTGAGACTCCATCGAACTGGCTAACACTGTTTGATCCACCTGGGAGATCCCTAGAGACTCCACCCCACCCAACTTTTGGGCCCACCCAAGCTGCTTTTCCATATGAATGGATGGTCTTGGCTCTTGCTACATAACTTCCCAAATCTTCTCAAACAAGCAACAAATGGCCTCAGTGAATTCCAGGCTCAGGACTAGCAGCAGCCAGCCTAGATTCACGGCTTGACTTTGCTTGGGAATCTTCAAGCCCAGCGTAAGTATAATCCATCTCAGATTCTTTTATAATTCAGGCAGGGTGGCCCCAGGCAAGACATAAGTGAGGACAGACTTTGGCCTGTACCACCCGGGAAATCCCAGGGCCAACAAAACCAGTGGACAGCTACAGACCACATCAGAGCACCCCCACCCTGCCCCTGCACAGCTGATCCTCCACAGAGGGCAGAGGTTGGGGTAAGTGGTCACAGCCAATCCTTGAAGCTGACTGGCCTAGGTAAATCCCTCCCATTGATCTGCCAACAGTGACCAAGGCTCCACTACAAGAGGAGGGTGTACTCAGCCCATATGGAGGGTGCACCTGGAGTACCCAGCTTGGGTGATAGGAAAGGCTGTGCCACTGTACTCTATAGGAAACCTACTACATTAGGCCATACTACCAAGACATGGAGTCATAGCAGCTTTACCTGATATATAGAAACAAACACAGGCAGGCTACCAAAATGAGGAGACAAAGAAGCATGGCCCAAATGAAAGAACAGATCAAAACTCCAGAAGAGCTAAACAAAATGGAGATAAGCAATCTCTCAGATACAGACTTCAAAACACTTGTTATAAGGATTCTCAAGGAAATTAGTGAAGACCCCAACAGCATAAAAAAGATCCAGTCAAAAATGAAGGTTACACTACCTGAAATAAAGAACAAGTTACAGGGAAACAACAGTGGAGTGGATGAAGCCAAGAATCAAATCAATTGATCTGAAATATAAGGAAGCAAAAAACCACCAATCAGAACAACAAGAAGAATCCAACTAACGAGGATAGTATAAGCAGTTTCTGGGACAACTTCAAGAGGTCCAATATTTGCAATATAGGGGTGCCAGTAGAAGAGAAAGAGCAAGAAATTTGAAATCTATTTGAAAAAATAACGAAAGAAAACTTCCTCAATTTGGTGCAGGAAATAGACATACAAGTCCAGGAAGCACAGAGAATCCCAAACAAGGTGGATACAAAGAGACCCATTCCAAGACACATCATAATTAAAATGCCAAAGGTTAAGCATAAAAAGAGAGTCTTAAAAGCAGCAAGAGACAAGAAGTTAGTTACCTACAGGGGAGTTTCCATAAGACTATCAGCCGGTTTCTCATAAGAAACTTTGCAGGCTACAAGGGATTGGCAAGAAATATTCAAAGTCATGAAAAGCAGGAACCTACCTGTTGGGAACCACCCTGCCTGGTTTCAGAAGCTGTAAACCCCCCATGGCTGAGTGAGTGACCTTCAGACCATAAGCCACTAAGGAGACAAAGCTTATAATTCCTTGGCAGGGGTGCCAACTCTGGCCCTTTTACTTCACCCTGCCTGGCCCACAATGCACGATCAGTTAGCCAATGATGGGTAAGATTCCTCAAGGGAGGGATGATCTAAGACAGGCATGATCACGGGGGGCCCCCAAGGAAGGACTTAGGAGGCTATAGCAAAAGGGGGTGATGGACCCTTGCCCGTTAGCTTTGACATAGCCTGAGTCCTCATTCTGTCTGCAAGAAGTCTCCTAATCTGCTGGCTGCCTTACTTCCCCTGCCTGACTTAAGCCTGAAACAATGACAGAGGGCAGCCCTGTGCTGAAAAGGGCAGATTCCCCAGGTGATCGGGCCTAAGAAAGAATATATAAAATCCTGTGAAGCCTGCTTTGCTAAGAATGCTCTCAATTAAATGATAGGGGTCCAAGCAAGAAATGAGTTTGTTTCCCAAAGTTTTATAGCTAACCTTTAGCTAACAGACCCGGACTCAGAATAAGCCCTCGTAGTTCTTTGTATGCTATCTATTGTTTGATCCTTACTGCCTAACAATGATTAATGAGGTTTACCTGTATTCTTGTGCAAAACAAACCCAATAAAAGCCCACTGAGGTAAAGGCTTTGGCCCTTTTCCTTTGAGAGATTGGCCACCCAAGCAGATCCTGTCTTGGTAGACTTATTCTCATCCATGGTGGCCAGGGGACCCTGCAGGCAGAGCCCCTCACACCTACCTACAGCCAACATTGCTCTACTCAGCAAAGCTATCATTTAGAATCGATCAAAGGCAGATAAAGAGCTTCCCAGACAAGAAAAAACTAAAAGAGTTCATCATTATCATAAGAAATGTCAAAGAGATCTATTTAAGAAAAAGAAAAAGATAAAAACTATGAACAGCCCTGGCTGGTATGGCTCAGTGGATTCATTACCAGCCTACAAACCAAAGGGTTGCCAGTTCAGTCAGGGCAAATGCCTGGGTGGCAGGCCAGGTCCCCAGTTGGGGGCACGCAAGAGGAAACCACACACTGATGTTTCTCTCCTTTTTCTCTCTCCCTGCCCCCCTCTCTAAAAATAAATAAATAAAATATTAAAAAAAAAACTATTAACAATAAAATGGCAAAAAATACATATCTATCAATAACTGAATCTAAAAAACAAACTAAGCAATCAAGAAGAACAAAGACAGAATCATGGATATGGAGAATGTTTTTGATGGTTTCCAGATGGGAGGTGGATGTGGGGGAATGGGTGAAGAAGTGAGCAGATTAAGAAGTACAAACTGGTAGTCTCAGAATGGCCATGGGGATGTAAAGTATAGTATAGGAAATGGAGAAGCCAAAGAACTTACATGCAAGACCCACGGACATGAAGAGTTGGTGGGGGGATTTCCTGAGGGAGAGGGAGGTACTGGATTGAGGAGGGCAAAGGGTGAAAAATTAGGACAATTGTAATAGCATAATCAATAAAATATAATTTAGAAAAAGAAAATATTGACAATAATAAAAAGCCACAGAATTATTTCACTGTGTGACTATGTGGATGAATCTTCCTTCCACACAAAACAATTAAAGAAAAGCAAAAGCTTAACTCCCTCCCCCACAAAACTACCCAGAAATTAACCAGCACTAACACACCGCTCCAACTTCCTACCAGAAGTGCAGTAATACCTATGTACCTATGAAATTTCCTGGATTCCCTAACACCCTCTCTAGAGCAGTTTCCAGCTGACATGCACATGTATGTGTAGAGGTAGTGCACAGAGGTACTGATGCCCAGCCCAGAGCAGTCACCTTGGGCCAGTCACCCCCACCTCCAGCAGCCTGGTCCATTCACTACAAGATATCAAGTATGGAAACGGGAAGCGCAGCTTCTGTGGCAATCACGTGAAAAAGCTGGCCATTATGAACCTCCCAAGAATAGTTCCCATTACTTTTTTGGTAATTATGACATATTATCAAACATCAGTGTATGACAACATGAGTATTTGGTACATGGAACTTACCTACAAAGCTACTTGTTTATTAAAAATAAAATGAAAATGCACATTCGAGACATGAAGAAGTTTCCTACTAGACCCACAATGAGAAATTTCAACATGAACTAATTTACAAAAGCAGAGATTAGGTATAAGAATTAACAATGAACAATCTGGCCCCCAAAGGAAGCCCCCACTTCCAGGAAGGACTGACTTTATCTATAGCACTGTCCTGTCACTCTTCAAGAAACTCCATACTCAGTATATACACATGAAAAGTGACCACTGGGGAACAGAGTGGTGTCACAAGAACCCAGGCAGTTTCCTCAAGACCCCAGGCCCCAGTGCAGGAGGAGGGGGCATTTCTTCCCCTTTATGACTGTGTGGCACCTATTATCTCTTTCTTATTCCTGAGGAATTCCCAACAACCTTGAGGAAATTCTTTCTTATGCCTGAGGAATTTTCCCCACATGGTGAATCTTGCCTTCCAAGACAGAAGCCAAGCATGGGACCAAGTGGCACACATCAGACATACCCCTGACATCCTGGGGATACGTGAACAGGTGTGGGGCCAGTGGCAGCAGAGATACCTGGCACTGGGGGCAGTGTCCGAGCAAGCACAGGCTGCACTGTTCCACAATGCGTCTGCACACAGCAGTATCCCATGCTGTTTCTACCTACATTAACCTCCAAGCCTGACACCTCAGCCTGCCTCCAGCTACATCACACATAGTGAGTGGCCCTGGGCATGCAGAGGTATACATCCAAATCCACATGTCCACATCCATCACCCCAATAAGGCCCTGCCCACTCTTCATATCAGAGAGGCACACAGACAGTGGATTCCATGAGGGATGGCCCGGGACAGAGGCCTGCAGAGGTCCTAAAATCAGGGTCCAGGCTATTTAGGCAGAGAATTCCAGCTGTCCCTCTGAGTCCATCAGTCATGGTCAAGAGGGAGATGCTGGTGGGTTCCAAGTGGGCACCTGCTCTTGGCCTTCAGACTCCTGGCATGCCAAGGCATGCAACTGGCTGAGGAGCAGGACAGGACCCTCCAGGGCCTGGGTGGAACCTCTCTTATGTGGGTCTAAGGGAAGGTACAGCAGCCAAACCTCCGCAGAAACCCAAGAAGAGACATAGAATAGTAGATGACTCCTCCTTCTTCCAGGGGTCAGAAGTAGCAGGGTCCCACTTCTGCAACTAAAAAGGAAATCCTAATGGTAATTTCCACATTCCACCTTATACCAACTCACTCTTCACACTGAGTGCCTCAAAAATAAATACACAGCATAATTTAATAAGCTTCACATCTCAAACATTAATTAGCATGTGCATATGTGTATAGCTGACATGATGAAGAAATGTTCAGAGAATTAGGCTCCCACTAATTGAGTATAACTGAGAAGTGACTATGGATGAGTCCTTGGAAGAAGCAAGGACTGAAGCAGGTTCTTTAGCTTGCAAAATGTCACAACCTCCATTTCCCATTGAGAATCAGTAGAAACATGTATGGGGAATAGGTTATGGTAATAAAACAAAACCCAAAATTATGACCTTCACCTGTTACAAGGATTCAAACAGCTATTAAACAGTCTCCAATACTGTTAAAACCAAAATGTCAGTTTTAAAGAGTAAGCATAAAGAAACTTACTTATAAAGTTCTTGAAGAAAACATTTGAGAATTCTGTACTTACCTCCAAGGAGAAATTATAGGTAGCCAGAGAACTCAGAATCTGTGACTTTACCCAAAGATTTTCTTGGGGGAGTTATCATTTTTATATTAGAGAAAACATGGCTATATTTTGAAATGAAAAGAAAAGTCTCCAAGAGATAAAACATAAAGCATCAAAGAAACAGGCCTTAAGGTGAGGTACATATTTGAGCATTTATTCTTAATTTCCCAAGAGGAGTCCTTTGGTGGGAAAATCTGAGAGGCACCGCCTTCTGTCAACACTTAGTCATCTCTATTCACCTCAATTGTGAGAAATGTTAGTACCAGGGTCCCACAAACTCACACCCATGGGGTCAAAAAGACAGGGCACCTAACCCTAACTACTGAGGAGGCTTCCAGAATGGAAGAGAGGGAATGAGAACATGGAAGTGACCCTAGAGGAGTTTCCAAATGTGACATGGCTGTTTCCATTCTGCAGAGATGAGCAGCATACACTCCACCACACAGACATCCTAAAACCCAACTGTGTATTCACCAGCTCTCAGATTCCCCCCACCCAGAAAAAGCTTTACAGAACTATGAGCAAACAAAACTACTCCAAGACAGAGGCAAGAGAAACATTCAATATCTCAGAAATCCTGAAATCCCAAGAAACACCGAAAGCTTGGCAATCTTCTAACAGCAGATGGATCCTAAAGCCTGGCTCACAATAGATTGATGTGACCATTTACCTGTACAAATGAGGGAAAGAGCATTTGTTAGTCATCAAAGGAATGCATGCACAAGGATATTAAGACAAAGCAAAGATAGCCACAGAGCTTTTAGTACTGCAATGAGATCTAAGTTATTCAGGTATTAGAAGGCATGAAGCCACCAGATGAATGGTCTCACATGGGCTTCAGGGGCACAGGGGAAAATAAGGCACAAAGGGATAGGATTACTGTCACAAGAGGGATAAAGAGAAGAATGGGCACAATCAAGCTTCTTGACTACTAACTAGGCTAGAGTTTAACAAGGTCCCCATTTTGCCCCTTGAAACCTCCTAGGGCCCCTGGCCAATAGGAACTGGACCGAGAGACAAGAATGGTTCTGGTCTCTAATTTCCAGTCCTTTTTTCAATGTTCTGCCTTGCCTTTTCCAGCTCCCTTTGTTCCTTCCACACAGGTCCACTCAAGGTCCCTGCTACATAAGACCTGTCAAACAACTGACTGTCAGAATTTCCCAAAGCCCTGCCTTCCAGCAGGTGAGAACAGTAGATCTATAGTAATCTCAGAAAACTAGGCATCCTCCAAAAGAATTTTTTATTGTTTTCCTTTCTGTGGGTTTTCTTTTAAGGCAAAATATGCATACAGTAAACACACAACAAATCTTAAGTGCACAATTCCATTAACTGTGACAACTGTATGCACCAGGAATATTTTTTCAAGATATAAACCATTTACAACTCCCCTAAAGTTACCTTGTGAACATTAGTTGTCACCCCTCATTGCACCTGACCCCCACTGTTTTCATTTCTATCATTATTTTCATGATACTTGGACAATTAACATGAGTCACCCTGGACAGCTAGCTTACACCCTAGCCATACCCTGCTTCTTAAAGGCACACATGTGCGTTAGCACTTTACTCACTTCCTAGCAAATGATGTGAGGAAATCACTGGTCCTCAAAGGGCCAATACAGCCCCTGAGAAAGCATTTTGGAAATTGTGGGGAATGGTGATCACACCAATGCATTTAGTGTTGAAAGCCAGGGATGCTACATTTCTAGAACAACGAAAGGCAGTTCTGCCCCATAAAGACTTGTCCCTCATCCTGCATGACTCCAGGCATCACATAGACACTCATTCCAATGGAAAACATCATTTATCATTTTTGAGCCCAGCAGCTCACTCTATCCTACACTTATACAAAATATATGCAGGGTAGGTCAAAAGTAGGTTTATAGTCCTGAGTACATGAAACACGGAGTTCATTCTTGTATTATTAATTAATTATTGCATTTGCCATATGAACAACTATAAATCTACTTTTGACCACTCCTATATTGTTGGCACACTTTTCATACATACTGACCTTTCCAACAATGCACTGTAAAAACTGAGACACTGGCCTTTGAATACCATTTAGACTCTAACCAAGAGTCATTCATCATTCAGTGGTATCTGGATCTCCAGCAGGACTCATCTATTTCACACTGCAACTGTGGCCATCCCACAGTCAGTCAACATAGAGCACCTGGTGATCTCATGAGTTTCTAGCTTAGCTCAGTCCAAGCATCCACACACCAAAATACACAATTTTAATACAAATTACTTCTATGTACTTCTTACATCTTGCTATTATATTAATTACATACTGTAGGTAAGTTTTATTACATTACTTCAGAATTTTTACATGGGTGTTTCAAAATATTTGCATTACAAGTGGGTACTGGGTTTTGAACAAGGTGCACAGCACTAAACTAAAGTGACAGCATCTAACTCTTAATTTAACTCCTGGTCAAGAATCACTGGCTGGATTTTCAAGGGTCACAAATTCTCCAGTCTGGGAAGGCAGATGTGGAGGGCCCACAGGGCCTCGACAACCTCCCCCTACATTAGCACACTGAGTCCAGCTGAAATGTGGTTACCAAACTCTACTTTCACTGGGAGTCATTCCAGGAGGCAGACCCTAACTTGTTCTCAAAAGGGGACCTTCAGGAGAAAATTCTGGCTTCTCTGCACCAGGAATGCTTTCACTTCTCCTAAGCACTTTTTTTCCATCTTGAAAACACAGCAATTGTACCCAGCCAGGATTCCTGTCTCCCAACTGCCTGCAAGAATGTGTATTGGTGTTTTCAACCTTGGGTACATGTTAGAACCATTTGGAGGCTTTAAAAATACCAGCGCCTGGGCACACCCCTGGAGATGTCAATCTGTTTGCTCTGTGATCCAGCCCTGGCATTTCCCAGAGTGCCAAGATAGAGACAGGATCTGAGCACCAGGTTTGTCTCCACATTTGTAGCCCCACTTGGCAACATATACAGCTCAGTCAGTGAGGTTTACACTTTACACTAGTCCTCCCTTATCCATGGGGGATACTTTCCAAGATCCACAGTGGATGTCTGAAACTGTGGATGATACTAAACCTCTTCTATAGTATATTTTTTACTCTACATACATACCTTTTAACTTAAAGGAAGCAATTTATGGCTTCTCTTTGGCATATCCAAATTGCCATCATCACTACTCTTGAGCTTTAGGCAATTATTAAGTAAAATCAGGGTGAGCTGAACAAAAGCACTGCAATACTGTGACAGTCAATCTGATAAGTGACTATGACTAATGGACAGGGAGTGTATAAACTGTGGAGACACTGGAAAAAGGGATGATTCACAGCCCAGTGGGACAGAGTGGGATGGTTAGAGATTTATCATGCTTCTCAGAACAGTGCACAATTTAAAACTTATAATTTATTTATGGAAATTTGCATTTAATATTTTCAGACTGTGGTTGATTATGGGTAACTGAAACCATAGAGAGTAAAACTGTGGACTACTGTATTCATTTCTAGACTCAGGCTCTGCTTTATCTCTACCCTTTCTTCCCATTTGGTCTCTACTCTTGATTTTGTTTCATTTTATTTATTTATTTATTTATTTATTCAAGTACAGTTGTCTCCATTTTCCTGCCACCAATTTCCCCTGCCCCACCCCCACCCTTACTCCTTCCCCCCTTTGGCCTTGTCCATGGGTCCTTTGTACATGTTCCTTGATGACCCTTCCCCTTCTTTCCCCATTATCGCCCTCCCCCCTCCACTCTGGTTACTGTCAGTTTGCTCTTTATTTCAATGTCTCTGGTGATATTTTGCTTGCTTGTTTGTTTTGTCGATTAGGTTCCACTTATAGGTCAGATCATATGATATTTTTCTTTCACTGCCTGGCTCATTTCACTTAGCATTATGCTCTCCAGTTCCATCCATTTATGGTATTTTATAAATCCCTCCCAGAACAGGTGGGAATAAAAAAATTGTCTCCATTATTCCACCACATGCATGAAAAGAGGAGACAGTGACCAGGGGCCTTGAGTAACCACAGCCCCTTTCATACTTGGTGGGATCATTCTGGTGCCAGAGCCCCTCTGCATTCTCCCACATGCTCAGCATGGCCACAGCCTGCAATCAGTGTGGGAAACAAAGTTGCTGACATTGCAGATCCTGTCAGCCCACCTGATAGCCTCAAAGAGAGGAAAACACAAACCAAACACGTGTGGATAGCAACAAATGGAAAACATGGGGCTGGGCTATGGCCAAGAAGTCACAGTGCACCCTGATGACTTTTGTTCTTGAAAGCCACAAGTGCACAGTGGGTCTGTCATGTAGCATAATAATAAAATCTCTGTACTTCCCTACCGACAAGGCTATGATAGTTTCACAGCAATTATTTAGTTTTGCCACTTTGAAAATGGGACATTCTTTCAACATCTCTACCTCCTTCCAGGTGGACACTCACCTTCCCCTGGTACATTCCAGCCACAAGTTTCTCCTCTGTCCTGGTCCAGGTACACAGCCAAGCCACAATCTATCTCAATATCCCTTCTATTTTTTAGGGAATCAAGGAGCTGTGTCTGTGTCCATTGTCTTCTTGCTCTCTCCACTGGAGATGCTGAGTAGTATGCTGCCTGTGAACAGCTAGTACACCCACACCCTGTTCAAAAGGGAGACCTTCATAGCAACCCCCCCATGCAGAGCAACTGCATATGTCCTGTGACTTCTCCCAGAACATTCATGTCTGTTAGAGGGTATGATTTTCATCTATGTTAGTCACTGCTCTATCTTCAGTACTTTGAACAGTATCTGGCACATAGCAGACATTCAATAAGCATTGGTTAAATAAATAAATGATTCTAACACTAAGAAGTGTTTCACAAATAATAAAGGAATTACTCAAAAGATGGTTCTTGTCTCAAAGCCATAAAGAAAGACTTGTTGCCACATTGTGCCACACCAGGCTCAGTAGAACCTACTAGAAATGGAGGGTTTGGTCATGTGAGAATGCTGGCCAATTATCCTTTTTGGGACCATATGGAGGTGACCCAAAGGTGGACAGGTACAGGTGATCTTCACACAGAGCCAAATGTCAGTGACCCAAATGAGACAGGAAACAGACCAGTGGTCCACATCCTTGCTCCCATCAAATCTCCATCCCATAGCTGCACAGTAAATTAGGAGAGGAGGAAGGTAATCAACTTCCCTAGTACCACTTCTGCCTCTCCTCAGTTCATCCACAGGCACAGAGGGGTCCCATTTTGTACATTCCAACAAGCACCTTCCAGAAGCTTGGCACCAAGCCAGGTGACCCAGACATCACATTCCATGTTGGATGCATCTCAGCTTATCTTTTCTCCACGACATCAGTGGCCCTTATTAGGTTTCTAAGCTCTGGAGCTAAAACCACTGGAACATGCTCCTTTGACGAGCATCCCCTGCATCCATAAAATTCTGCAGACAACTGTCTCTGGCAGGAATCCACTCACCCTGCTGGCAGCATTTCACCCTCCCAGCTGAATAGAGAAAAAAGCCTGGTAAACAAATTATTGGGAAGCATTCTGCCATAAAGTAGAAGGCATAGAGTTTCAAGTTCAGAATTCTCTCTCTCCTGGGTGCCCATTCTCCAAGTTAGTCACCTTGCTAAGTTTCTGCTTCCTTTGATGTAAAAGGAGGGTGTTAACAGCATCTCTCTCACAAGACTGTTGGAAGGATGAAAGAGCAACAAGTGTAAAGAGCCTTATAAAATGTAAAGTGCTAGACATGCCTGTTGTGAACAATGAAAGTCGTCTTGGTGTCTATAACTATACCACCCAGCATCATCCTTGATGTGGAGGGTCCACAAGTTACCCTACCCCACTGTGGTCAGGGCATTCATCCCTCATTTTGTTAAGGAGTCTGGTCATTTTGAGCCTAAAAACGCTTAAGAGGTAAATTCCTGTACCCCTAAGAGGGTCACTCCTAAATCAGTTGAACTTGGTCGGATTACAATGCCTGGAAGTAGTTTACACATACATACATACACATATACATACACACACACACACACACCCCTCACATAGGCACCTACAACAATTTCCCAGAAATATCGCCAAGTCCCCTCCCCCAAAAGGGATCTGAACCTTTATCCTGCTCCAAACAGGAACAGAAACAAAGAAAACCCCCCACCCCGTACAAATTGAAAACCAAGGGTAATAAGACGCTTTCTCCGCGCTTCAGAAAGGAGTGGTGACTTGGCGAAGCCACAAGCTGTCCTCCACCTGCGATGCCGCCCTGCCAGTTTCCTACCTGGGCGAGCCTTGTGGAGCGTGTGGGGTCGCAGCTGGCCCTGCCGGGCACCGACGGAGCTCCGGACACAGTGCAGGACAGTCACATTCCTGCCGTTCCTGGGGACACCGGCGGGCACCAATCCCTCCTCCGGCTGCCGCTGCGCCAGTTCCAGGCGGCAGGAGCAGACCTCAACCTGCCCAACGGGACTGCAGGCCCCACTACTGGCTCCAACTCCGCAGGAGCGGGGCGGGCAGAAGGCGGAGACTGCAAGGCCCCGCCAGACGTATGGCCAGTGAGCTGCCCTGGTGCCCCACCCCCTGACCGACCCCTTCCGGCTGCCACACAAGCGTCCCGCACCCCTTTGGCTGCCGGGACCCTGGGAGGCTGACACACATTCCCAAACCACAGCCTGGGGGGCAGCGACTGTGGCCCCCTCAAAGTAATTTGGGACTTCTCACCGAGAGGTCACAATCGGGCTGCCACCCTACTGTGAAGCCCCTGGATTGGAGTTCGGGCAGGAAGGAAAAACTCACACTTTTGTTCTCGGAGCCTGAGAGAGAGCTTGTCCCCAGCGCTTTGTGAAGGTCACTAACTTCACTGTAATTCTGTTCCCTGTTCTGTGAAAAGGGATCCTAACAGTTCCTATCTCATGGAGTGATTGGAGAGATTAAATGAGCAATTAGTGTAAACCTGTGCAAACAGTTGACGTTACATTAGAGTCACCTGATACTTTTACTGTTAATGGGTATATTTCATATGAAAAAGCAACTTAAAGGTGGCACAGTCTTCATACCAGTCTCCTCTGCCAGACTGAGTATTCTCTTAAGCTTAAAACCCACTTACTCCCACTGACTCATTTTGCAAAGGAAGTTGTTACTCAGAGAAATGCAAGGAATGGCCAGGGTCACACCTAAAACTCCATGCAGGGTGGGAAGGGCTGGAGTCTTGGCAGAGCCTGAAACCTGCTCTTCCCAGGCCACTCCAGCAAGTGACTGGAGCCCAGCTTGTTCTGAAGGCTTACTGGGCCATCTTCCCTGGAGGCACTGAGTAAATGATTGCTTCCTTCCTAGCACAGTACACCATCCCTTCCTGTATCCTTTCCAGGCTGGGCAGGGTCTTGCTTCCCTACTCCATGCCTTGATATCCCCATCTGAAGCTCAAGAATTGAGTTAACCTTGGCTGCCCCAGAAATTCCGGGCTAGAGAAAAGCCCAGAAGGGACAAGTAGCAGTAATTCATTAGTCCTAACACTGCTTTGTAGCCTGGCATAATGACAGTTTCCCATGTTTTAAAAATCTGATTCCAGAGCTTGTATGGTTCCTCTTTCTCAGGGGAACAGGCTCAAATCTGAAGCCAGTGATATAATATTACCATAATTTATCAGAAGTATCATCTCTTAGTATCCCTTTTTAGAATGCTAGTTCTCATAACCTTGATTATACTTAGAAGCACTAGGGAGATCTGGACCACCATATCCAGATCAGTCTTTTCAGAATCTCTGGGACTGAGGCCCACACATCAGTGTTTGTGAAGCTTACAGGCAATTCCACAGTCTAGCCAGGGTTGTGAATAACTGTTCCTACAAGCTCCCTAGTGATATCCTTACTCAGAACCCTCCACCTGAAGCTACCTCAGCACATGTGTCCAAGTCACAGTCAGTGAATGCTGAAACAGGTGAACCTGGCTCCATGTTGCAGAACTAGCATGAAGCCATATGCTGATGAACATAAATTAGTCTTACCATTTATGTAATAAAGCTTTTTGAATAGTTTACAAGTGGAAAGTAAAATTGATTTGTGTGATAATGTTGAAGTGAAATTATACTTTCATTTTTCTTTACATTCTGATGCCTCCCATCTACTCCTCCCCCAAATGCACTGCTAAACACTTGGGCCCCTGGGCTTAAGTAGGACTCTCAAACACTCCCAGAAATAGAAATGGGATTTGAAGACCTCCCCTTCTACTACTGTTCTATTTGAGACCTCGAATTTACCTCTGCCCCTACTCAGCCATTCTGAGCAATTTCCCTCTCTCCTCCCTTTCTTTCCTTTCCTAGGTAACACAGGTGTCCACCTGCCTTGCTCCACCCTCTGGGTTGGAGGCTTCATTAGGGGCATACTGTCACTCCCATATCACTCTCTGCTGTGTTTCCAGCACTGCACAAATGCTCTGAATGCAAGTGTGTGCTTCTGTGTAAAACACACCACTTCATGAAGATGGTGACAGATGTGTTTGCTAAAAACTTACAAGAAACAGAAAAGTTTCCATAGCCTTGGGACACCTTCCGGAATGTGTCTTCCTCACTACTCTCTCACCTCTGAAACTCTAATTAAGTGGAATACCTGATTGTCTGCCATCCCTGGGACTACATTCCTTATGAGAAACCATGTTCCCTAAAGATTTTCAGTCTATCTCTCAGCTGTCAAACTGCTCAGATCATGGAACTCTTTTGGGGAGGAAACCTAATACTGCACATGAAATAAAATCACATTGACCAGTACAACCTGATCTGATGACCTGAAAAATAAAACATTTCCTGTGGCCTATGTGGCAGAACATTTTGAAGGATTGTTTGTTATAAACATGAACACTGGCTTGAAAGCTTTAAAGAGGAAGCATTACTATGCTTGTTTCCTTGAATTCCCCAAAGCCAAGTGTTGAAGAACTTTGAGCATGGACTTTATATCATAAACCATTGACTTCGGAAAAATGTATGCTGATGTACAGGTATTGTTTTTCCTACTCAAAGGAGCAGAGTTGACCAATGTATGGGAAGAAAAGCAGAAGGGAGATGACTAGTGTTTATTGACCCCAGAAGGTGTCTGACAGGTGGCAAATAGTTCTCCCATTTTTCACCACCACCAAATAAGAAAACACTGGCCTTCTCCTAAGAGGGAGCAATAATGGGAATCATGGAAGAGAGGAGCATTGCTGGGCTTCCAGGGTGTAGTCTTAGACACCATCAGTGTCATACGAAAGCCCTGTATCCAGCATGGCCATGCCAAGGCACAGCACTCACAACAGAACTGCTTGAGTCTGAGAACAAAGTCCAGTGCATCTCAGAGTACTCAGAGTGCCCAAATCTTCAAAGGGGTTGCAAAGGGCTGAGAAGGCCAATACCAAGAGGAGCTCCAATAGTTGAGGATTATAGAGCAATGGTGATAATTAGGGGCAATGGTGATATCAGCTGAGGTCAGTAAATACAGAGAATGACCTATGAACATAATCCCTCCCTGGATGCCAGACAGAACAAGGCTTAAGCCTTGACTATGCCCTTCTCTTCCACAAACCCCAAAGAATTCCAGTTACCATCCAGATGAAGAAGGCATTTGGAAAGGAAAGAATTTTGAATAGATTGTGGTATTGCCCTAAGGAGACTGGGTCTTGAACCAGTGGAGTCTAAACAACTCTGAATTGGCAAGATCTTTTTTTTTCCTGGCACCAGATGGAAATGAAGATTCATGAATCAAGTTGACTTTAATTGTGGAAAATAAAAAAATAACATTTTTGCTCATAGGGCCTCCATGATTCTTGCTACAGCTATTTTTTTGTTGTTGTTATTTATGGAACTGCTAGTAACCACTCACAGAGCTTCAGTGTTCCCTGAGATAGATTTAAAAACCACTGCCCTAGAAGGACTTCCTTCTGCAGCCTAGTTTTCTGCTCCTTTGACACATTTTCCATCTGCTGACCTCCAAATAACCACTTTTTGAATCTGTGCCTTTTATTAGTTTTTCATCACTGCAAATCCTCAGTTTTAATCAGCTCATCACCTTCCCTCTTTCTAAGCAGTTGTATGTGTGCTTCTATGATCATCTTTCTATTTAGGCTCTTCTGATTGTCAAGACCTCAACAAATCATAAAATCACATGTGAACTAGGTGAGAACTGCTGAGAAACTATAAAGTATGAGAAGAATGCCATGGGCAATGTACTTCTTCTTAACCTCCTTTGGGAGTAGTGGAAGAAAAGATGGACATGGTGGGAAGCCCAGACAATATGTTGTTCTAATTGCAGCTTTAATAATGCTCAATTTGGCAAATGACTGAAAGAGGCTTCTTGCACCTTATTTTTTCCCATGCTAACACAGAAACGACACAGCAAGTTCCAGAGGAAACTGAATTAGTAACTTCTAAGAACTGCTGCATCTAGCAGAACTGGTCTGGTAGACCCTCTCTTCTGCCAACTGTCTTTGATATGATGATTGCTTCAACACATGAAATGAAAAGCAAAAATAACCAAATCATCCATTGCTATCCAAAAGGCTTATGGGCTATTATTTTTTTCTTCTTAAAGATGGTGGCAGAGTAGGTGGAAGCTTCACTCACCTCCCCCAGGACCAAATTGGAATTCCAACTAAATTAAACAACAATCATCCTGACTAGCAAACTGAAGACTAGATGAAGAGGAGTCTTGTAACCAAGTATTTGCAGAAGAAGTCACGTTGAGACTGATAGGAAGAGTGGAGATGTGGAAAAGGCTGGTTCTGCTCCCATGACTAGCAGCTGAGGTTCCAGAGGAATATCTCAGCTGCAGGGGATCCCCTGAGAGGTGTAGGGCCTAAACCCGAAGCTAGGCTCCCCAGCCAAGAGCACCAGAGCCAGGAAGAGGTACCCACATAACATCTGGCTATGAAAAGCAGCAGGATTTCTATCTACCAGAAAGTGAAAGGAGTCCACGGGAGACACAGGCACCCTCTTAAAGGGCCAACACAAAAAAAATTGTTGGCCCTTCACCCTGAGTGGCTCTCCACAATTCACCTTGGGTCCCAGCAGGGGGTGGGCAAAGCACACTAGAGTTGTGTGAGGAGAGTATTGGGTTTGTGTCTCTGGGGAGAAACTTGGGACCAAGATCCTTGTGCTGAGTCATTTTCCTATATTGCAGTCAACATCTTCCCTGGGTGGAGCACTCCCTTCTCTGTGGCATCAGCCTGGGGGGAAGCAATAGCCCCACTCTCTGGATTCCCTCTCACCCCACTCTGAAGAGCTTAGGCCCTACTGAGGAGTCAGCTGTCTTGCCCAGGTTCTAGAGGTCTGGGCAGACTCAGGAGATGTCAGTAACTGAGTTGTCTGGCTCCCCACTTTCCTATGAACCTCACTGTCAGTTTCCTCTCATGGGAGATCCAACAGAACCACCATCCTGGCACCTTGTAGAATCAGCCTCCAAGCAACAGAGACCCCAGTTGCCTGACTCCTAGCAGCTCTGCCCTGCAGAGGTCTGGACAAATTTTCGGTCAGGCTGAATTGTGTGGCTCTGTGGTGAGGACCACACCAACTTCCTCCTCTGAAGTCTGACCAGTACCTCCCCTCAGGGGAGATCCACCAGCCTCATCCTGCCAATTCCACCAGAGGCTATTTTAGTAACAGAAACTAACAGGATGCTGGCAGCCAGAGGCAGCCAGAGGTGGATCTTGGAGTGCCTTGGGACTTTTGCTGAGCTTCTCCCAAACCTGGTGCTGGTAAAAGCCAGGCTAGGTGTTCTACTTGGTTCTTCCCAAATGCAACCAAGCCCAGCAGAGGCAGCCACAAACCATGGATTGCTTGTAGCAGGCAGGCACAGATAGCATCTGACATTGGCTTGCACCAGAGAGCCTCCTAAGTATCCCACAACCAACACACCCAGTGGCCAAATTCAGACAGTATCAGAGCAGAATCCAATAAGCTTCATAAGCAGCATATCCAAAGGGAGATCTTGGCAAGCACCAAACCCTGCTGAGGTGAATTGCACTTTGGGTGTTCAGTACCTGTACAACAACTCACATACCATGGTTGAGTTTAAGCTTCACAGTCAGCCAGCCATAAAGTCAATTCCACGCACAAATGGGCCAATAGTCACCAAGACTTAGTTACAACAGAAGGGCCCACATAACCCACACAAGGGACATTCCTGGAGCACCCAGCTCAAGTGATCAGGAGACTGTGCCACTGTGTCCCACAGGACACCTACTACATAAGGCCACCCCCCATGAAATGGCTATCATAGCAGATCTATCTAATACATAGAAACAAACATAAAAAGGCAGCCAAAATGGGGAGACAAAGAAACAGGCCCCAAATGAAGGAACAGGAGAAATCTCAAGAAAGAGAGCTAAATGAAATGGAGGCAAGCAATTTATCAGATATAGAGTTCAAAGTAATGGCTATAAGGTGCTCAAGGAACTTAGTGAGAAATACAACAACATGAAAAAGGACATAAAAATCATAAAAGTGGACCAATCTGAAATGAAAATCCAACATCTGAAATGAAGAATACAATATCTCACATCAAGAATGCACTGAAAGGAATAAATAGTCAGTTGCATGTAGCAGAGGATCAAATCGGTGATTTGGAAGATAAGGTGGAAAAAACACCCAATCAGAGAAGCAAAAAGAAAAAAGAATTTAAAAGAATGAGAATACTTTAAGGGACCTTTGTGACAACATAGCACATAACAATATCCACATCATAGGGGCACCAGAAAGAGAACAGAGAGAGAAAGAGAGAGCAAGTGATCAAGAACCTATTTGAAGACTTCTGGCCAAGATGGAGGCGTAGGCAGACACACTGTGCCTCCTCTCACAACCAAAATTAAGGACAACAAAGATTTAGAAACAAGAAAACAACCAGAACTCAGAAAATTGAACTGTTTGGAAGTCCAACAATGATTCATCCAGACGGGTAAGAGGGGCAGTGTTGTGGCAGGAAAAAGTAGAGGTGCGGACCGGGCATGCAGGCAGCAGTGGCTGGCCACCCCCAGGTGCACAGGTGGTGGCTAGCAGACCCTGGGCACAGGGTGGCAACTGTGCAGACCCAGTGAGGCCACGCAAGGCAACTAGCTGACCGGGTGGTCCCACATTCATGCACAGATAATACAGGCAAAGGGGAAGCAGTGGAAGGGACTGGAATCCGAGAGTGAGCAGAGCAAGTGTCATTGTCTCCTCTCAGACCCCACCCTCACATACAGTGTCACTACCCAGCAACTGGGCTGTCCTGCCCTGGGGAACACCTAAGGCTCCACCCCTCACTACCTAACAGCTGTGCCTAGACCAAAAAAAAAATAATAATAATAAAATAAAATAAAATAAATAAAAATTGCTCAAACAGGAGAACAAATCAAAGCCCCAGAGCCAATTTATCTAAGTGACGAAGAGATTGCCAACCTATCAGATGCACAATTCAAAGCCCTGGTGATTGGGATGCTCACAGAATTGGTTAATTTTGCTCACAAATTAGATGAAAAAATGAAGGCTACAATAAGTGAATTGAGGAAAAATGCATGGGGAACCAACAGAGATGGGAGGAAAAG
>PVKU01006284.1:27634-106968 GCA_004027475.1 Anoura caudifer
ACCAAACAAAAAACAAGGAAGAAACAAGAATTCAAAAAAATGAGGAGAGGCTTAGGAACCTCCAGGACATCTTTAAACGTCCCAACATCTGAATTATAGGGGTACCAGAAGGGGAAGAAGAAGAGCAACCAGTGGAAAACTTATTTGAACAAATAATAAAGGAGAACTTCCCCAATCTGGCAAAGGAAATAGACTTCCAAGAAGTCCAGGAAGCTCAGAGAGTCCCCAAGAAGTTGGACCCAAGGAGGAACATATGAAGGCACATTATAATTACATTACCCAAGATTCAAATGAAGGAGAGAATTCTAGAAGCAGCAAGGGATAAGGGGACAGTCACCTACAAAGGAGTTCCAATCAGACTGTCAGCTGATTTCTCAAAAGAGACCTTACAGGCAAGAAGGGGCTGGAATGAGGTATTCCAAGTCACGAAAATCAAAGACTTACATCCAAGATTGCTCTATCCAGTGAAGCTGTCATTTAGAATGGAAGGGAAGATAAAGTGCTTCTCAGATAAGGTCAAGTTAAAGGAGTTCATCATCACCAAGCCCTTATTATATGAAATGTTAAAGGGACTTATCTAAGAAAAAGAAGATAAAAAATATGAACAGTAAAAAGACAGCAAACTCACAGGTATTAACAACCAGACCCAAAACAAAAGCCAATTAAGCAAACCACTACAACAGGAGCAGAAACACAGAAATGGAGATCACATGGAGGGTTAGCAACAGGGGAGTGGGAGGAGGAGAGAGGGGGACAAGGTACAAAGAACAAGTAGCACAGACGGTGGGTAGAAAATAGACAGGGGGAGGGCAAGAATAGTGTGGGAAATGTAGAAGCTAAAGAACTTATGACACATGGGCATGAACTAAAGGGGGGAATGAAAGGGGGAAAATGGGACAACTATAATAGCATAATCAATAAAATATAATTTTTAAAAAAAACCTATTTGAAGGAATAATGACTGAAAATTTCCCCAACCTGCTGAAGTAAAAAAGACACACAAGTCTAGGAAGCACAGAGAGTTCAAACAAAATGAACCCAAAGAAGCACACACAAAAATACATCATAATTAAAATGTCAAAGCTTAAAGATAATAGAAGAATATTAAGAGCAGCAAGGGATAGGCAGTTAGTTACCTGCAAGGGAGTTCCCATAAGGCTGTCAGCTGATTTCTCAACAGAAAGGCCAGAAGGGACTGGCATGAAATATTCAAAGTAATGAAAAGCAAGGACCTACAACCAAGATTACTATACCCAGCAAGGCAATCATTTAAAACTGAAGGAGAAATGAAGAGCTACCCAAAGAAGAAAAAGCTAAAGGAGTTAGTTACCACCAAACTGTAATTACAATAAATGTTAAAGAGCCTTGTTAAAGGAAGAAGAGGAGGGGAGGAAGAAAGAATAAAATGGCAATAAATATGTACCTATCAATAACCACCTTAAATGTAAATTACTTAAATGTGCCAATCAGAAGATGTAGCATAGTTGAATGGATAAGAAAGTAAGATCCATATATATGTTGTCTACAAGAGACCCACCTCAGAACTAAAGCACACATAATAAAAGTAAAGGGATGGAAAAAGATACATAATGCAAATGGAAATAAAAACAGCTGGGGTAATAATAATGTATCTGATAAAATAGACTTTAAAACAAAAACTGTAGTAAGTGGCAAAGAAGGACACTACCTAATGATAAAGGGAACAATCCAATAAGAGGATATAACCCTTAACATTTAAGCACCAAACATAGGAGCACCTAAATATGTAAAGAAATATTGGTGAACAAAAAGAAAGAGATTGTCAGTAATACAGTCACATAATAAAGGATTTCAACACTCAATTAGCATCAATGAGTAGATCTTTCAAACAGAAAATCAATAAGGAAATAGTGGCCTTAAATGACACACTAGAGGAGATAGATTTAATTGATATCTTCAGAACATTTCACCCCAAAGCAGCAGAATATATATTCTTTTCAAATGCACATGGAACATTTTTTAGGATAGATCACATGTTAGAACACAGAACAAGTCTTAACAAATTTGAAAAAACTGAAATTATACCAAGCATCTTCTCTGATCATAATGGCATGAAACTAGAAATCAATCATAAGAAAAAAATTGAAAAACATGCAAAGACATGGGGGCTAAATAACATGTTACTGAATAATGAATGGGTTAACAATAAGATCAAGGAAGAAACAAAAAGGTACCTTGAAATAAATAGAAGTAAGAACAAAACAACCCGAAATCTATATAGTACAGTGAAAGTTGTCCTAACAGGAGAATTCATACTGTTACAGGACTATTTCAAGAAACAAGAAAAATCTGAAATAAACAATCTAACTTTACACTTAAAGGAACTTAAAAAAGAACAACAAAAAAAGGGCCAAGTTCCATGAAACCAAGAGCTGGTTCCTTGAAGAGATAAACAAGACTCACAAACATTTAACCTAATTCATCAAGAAAAAAATAGAGAAGACACAAATAAATAATTGGAAATGAAAGAGGAGAAGTAACAACTGACACCAAAGAAATACAAAAAAGGCTGTAAAAAAATATTATGAACAAGTATATACCAACAAATTGGACAATCTGGACAAAATGGATAAACTTCTAGAAATTTATAATCTTCCAAAACTGAATCAGAAAGAAACAGAAAATCTGAATAGACTAATTACAACTAGTGGTATTGAAATAGTAATAAAAAACCTCCCAACAAACAAAAGTCCTGGACAGGATCACTACACAAGTGAATTTTACCAAAAATTTGATGAAGAACTAACTAGCACCTGTTCTTCTCAAACTATTCCAAAAAATTTAGGAGTAGGAAAAGCTACCAAGCTCGTTTCATGAGTCCAGCATTATCCTAATTCTAAAAGTAGATGAAGACATTACAAAGAAAATTATATACTTGATGAACATAGATGCTGAAATCCTCAACAAAATATTAGCAGACCAAATCTAGCAATACATTTAAAAGGTCATACACCATGATCAAGTGGAGTTTCTGTTAGGAATGCAAGGTTGGTATAATATCTACAAATTAATAAGTGTGAAACACCACATAAATAAAATGAAGGATAAAAATTACATGATTACATCAATAGATGCAGAAAAAAACATTCAATAAAAACCAGCACCCATTTATAATAAAACCTCTCAGCAAAGTGGGAATAGAAAGAACATATCTCCATGTAATAAAGGCTGCATATGAAAACCATTGAGTATGAGCCAACATGGTACTTAATGGGCAAAAGCTACAAGTGTTCTGTTAAGATTAGGGAAAAGACAGGAATATCTGCTTTGATCAATCTTATTCAATATGGTACTAGAAGTGCTAGCCACAGCCATCATAAGAAAACATAAAAAGCTTTTAAATTAGAAAAAGAAGTAAAACTGTCATTATTTGTAGAAGACATGATAATGAATATAGAGAACCCTAAAGATCCCACCAAAAAAAATTTTAAAAATAAAACCCTACTAGAATTGATGAATGAATTCAGTAAA
Organism: Anoura caudifer; assembly: GCA_004027475.1. Classification (NCBI taxonomy): domain Eukaryota; kingdom Metazoa; phylum Chordata; class Mammalia; order Chiroptera; family Phyllostomidae; genus Anoura; species Anoura caudifer. The sequence goes on from PVKU01006284.1 coordinate 31,145, forward strand.
GTAGCAGGATACAAAGTAAACATCCAGAAATCAGTTGCATTTTATACACTAATAATGAACTATCAGAAAGAAAAACTCAGAATACAATCCAATTAACAATTGTTTCAAAAAGAATAAAATATCTAGGAATAAATTCAACCAAGGATGTAAAAGAGCTGTACTTGGATAATTACAAGACACTGAAGAAAGAAACAAAAGACAATACAAATAGGTGGAAGCATGTACCATGTTCATGGATAGGAAAAACTAACACCGTCATTAAAATGCCCATGCTACCCAAAGCAATCTACAAATTCAACATACTCCCTATCAAGATACCAATGCCATATTTCACAGAACTAGAACAAATTATTCCAAAAATTTATATGGAACCAGAAAAGACCTTGAATAAGCACAGCAATCTTGAGACAGAACAAAGTTGGAAGAATCATGCTACCTGATATCAAAATATACAAGGCCATAGTATGCAAAACAGCATAGTACTGGCATAAAAGTACACACGTAGATCAATAGAACAGAATAAAAAGCCCAGAAATAAGCCTACATCTTTATAGTGAATTAATATTTGACAAAGGAGACAAAAACATACAATGGGGCCAAGGCAGTCTATGTAATGAATAATATTGGAAAAATTGGACCAATACCTGTAACAAATGAAACTAGACCACCTCCTCACATTAGACACAAGAATAGACTCACAACAAAACAAAAACTTAAATGTAAGAGTTGAAACCATAAAAATTTTAACATAAAATATAAAATCTTGGACATTTCTCACAGCAATAATTTTCCTGATATACCACTTCAGGGAAGGGAAACAAAACAAAAAAAATACACAAAATGAGACATCAAACTAAAACATTTTTGCACAGCAAAGAAAACCACCACAAAATGAAAAGACAATCCACTAAATGGGAGAATATACTGGCCAATACATCTGATAAGGGCTTAGTATCCAAAGTTTTTAAGCACTTAAAAAACTCAACACAAACAAACAATCCAGTTAAGGGATAAGCAAAAGACCTAAATAGACACTTCTCTAAAGAGAACAGATGAATGACCAATATACATGTGAAAAGATGCCCAATGTCATTAATCATAAGAGGAATGCAAATTGAAACTACAAAGAGATATCACCTCACACCTGTCAGAATGGCTATCAATAAGTCAACAAACAAGTGCTAGCAAGGATGTGGAGAAAAGGGAATTCTAATGCACTGTTAGTGGGAATGCAGATTGATACAGCCACTGTGGAAAGCAGTGTAAAGTTACCTCAAAAATTAAAAATGGGATTGCTTTATGACCCAGTGATTCCACTTCTGGGAATATATACAAAGAAACCTGAAACACTAATTCAAAACAATATATGCACTCCTACGTTCATTGCAGTGTTATTTACAAGAGTCAAGATTTGGAATCCCATCAGTAAATGAGTGGTAATAAAAGCTGTGGTACATTTACACAATGGAATACTACTCATCCATAAAAAAGAAGGAACTCTTACCCTTTGAGACAGCATAGGTGGACCTGAAATAGTATTATGCTAAGGTGAATAAGCCAGTAAGAGAAAGACAATTACCATGTGATTTTACTTATATGTGGAATCTAAGGAACAAAATAAACAAAATTGAAATAGATTCACAGATACAGAGAACAGACTGACAGCTGTCAGAGGAGAAGGGGGTTGGGGGCTGAATGAAAAAGGTAAAAGGTATTAAGCAAAAAAAGATATAGTATGGTAATTGTAAGAGGGAAATGGGGTGGAGAGATGGAACAGGGTAAATACGGGATAAATGGTAATGAAGGAGACTTGACTTGGGGTGATGAACACACAATAGAATATACAAATGATGTATTATAGAACTGTATACCTGAAACCTATATAATTTTATTAACCCATGTCACCCAAATAAAATTTAATTTAAAAAAGGCTTATGAGCTTACCCATATCACCCAAGAAGCCTACTAAAACCTTTCTGCTTAGTCATATGTGAGGCACATAATAAGACTACTGCCTTCCATAGTCATTATTAAATATAATATTCTTTCCCTTATAATTCTACAGAGCCTCACTATCTTCAGTTCTCTGCAAGTTTTTGTAATTTCTCTCTAAGTTTGGCCACTTTTTCTTTTCCACAAGCACCTTCCAATATCCAGATTTTGACATTGCAGCCTTTCAACTCTGATTCTTTCTCAATATAACTGCCATATATTTTCTCTAAATGGTTTCCTTTTAATATGATCACTGTAGTAGATTAAAGATAGCTGAAAATTCTTTGTCTTTCCTCTAGTTAAGAGGTGAAGCCTAATTTCCCTCCCTTGAACCAGGGGGTGGCCTCAGTGACTTATTCAATCAACTTCAACCAACAGAATAAAATGATATTGACATTCTGGGACTTCCGAGTCCAGATCATCAAAACCTTCCCAGGCTTCTTGAAACACTCACTTTTGGTGCCTAAAGCTGCCAGTGAGAAGTATTATTATCTTGATACTGCAATACTATTAGAAATCCCAAGCCACATGGAGGCATTGCTGTCCCCAGCTGCAGCTGACAGCCAAAACCAATTCCAGTTTTAAGAGTGCACTGCCACTCTCCAAAGGAGAACCACCCAGCTGACTCCCATTAACCTACAGAACCATGAGAGATAATAATATTAGTGCTGTTTTAAGTCACTGTGTCTGTAGCTCAGTAATAGATAAGAAAGCAGTGACGATACTCAGAATGTGTCATGATTCTCCATGGCCCATGCTGTACCATATGGAGTGAGCCTAGCATGCAAGGTCTCTCAGAATTAAACTGACACTTCTATCATCACTTCTGAACATTGCCCAGTTACAGAGGACTTCTTTAAAATTATTATTATGAGTATATTGCCAGCAAACAAAGGAAAAATGAGAGTTAGAGGATGGCCAAATAAACTTCATTTTAAACATACTTAGAATTTTTAGACAAACATTTTTACAATGAAAGAAGTAACTAAAACCTTGTTCTTTTCAACAAATGTTAACTGCAAGAATAATTTAGTCTCTAGAGCTGTTATTTTATGATTTTCCAAAACATAGTGCAACCCTTGAGAAATAAGACTCCCTTAGCAAAAGTAGTTGAAAGGGTAAAGAGCAGGTCACTACTTCTGATAACAGAAGCAAAGGAAAAATCTGGTCAGAGTCAGGAATGCCATATTGTTGAATCATTTACCTAATGTCCAAAGATTATGTTAACACTTAACTAAAGATTCCTTTCTCTCCTCTTTCCTCAGAACAAACTACTCAGCAAGTGAACTGCTGTTCATCAATAATTACTGTTTTCCATGACTGTTCTGAGGGAGGATGAGAGCTGGATAGTTCTCTTCCTTGCATTCAAGAGTTGGGAGAAGAGGCCAGGGCACCAGTGATTCCTTCTTCACCTCTGGGATCCTCATATTAATTCACTGAATTAAGAGCCTAGATGGTGGATGCTGATTTGTTCCTACTCTGGGATAGTTAGATCTGCTGATGAGCCCAGCTTACTGTTTAGAATATAGCTGGCATAGGAGGCCAATGCCACTAGGACTTGAGTGGCAACAGTAGAAGCCCAAGATCACAATTACCCAATAATGGCATAAAAGGTTCAGGATCCAGATTGGACCAGACTTTGGTCAGGAAACACAGAAGTTCCCCTGAGTGTGACTTATGTATGGGTTCTCAGAAGGCATATTCCTTTAGATCTGTCTTCTGTTCATGTAGCTTCTAGAAACATGAAGCTTTTAAAATTATTTATAATTAAATAAAATTTAAAAATCCAGTTCCTGAATTCCACTAACCACACATCACTAGTGGATACAATATTGAGCAGTACAACCATTGCACATCTCCACCACTGCCAACTTCTAAGAGACATTGTTGCTCTAGAATAGAGTCTGGACAATTTAGGGCCTCTTCCTTAAGTGTCTGGTGGAATTCAACAAGGAAATTATTTGATCCTGAAGTATTCTTTGGAGGAAGATTTTTAACTACAAATTCAATTTCTTTAATCAATAGAGGGCTATGCAAGTTATGTATTTCTTCTTGAATTAGGTGTCTTTCAAATAATTTGTACATTTCACCTCAGCTTCAATGTTTTTTGCATAATTTTATTCTTAACATTATCCTTTTATGTTAATTTTATCCATTAACATTATCCATTATTCTGTTATTATCCTTTTAATATTTGTAGGTAGTGCAGTGATATATAATTCCTGCTAAGTCTTAAACATTCTTGCTAGGTATTTGTTAATTTTATTGATCTTCTCAAAGATTGAGCTTTTGGTCACTGATTGTCTTTATTGTATTTCTGTTTTCTACTTAATTGCTTTCTTCTTTGATCTTTATTTTTTCTTTCTTCTGCTTGCTTTGGGTGTATTTTATTCTTTTTCTAGTTATTTAAGGTAGAGGCTGAAGTCATTGATTTGACACTTTTTTGCTTTTTTAATTAGATATTTAGTGCTGAAAATTTCTCTATTAGTGATATATCAGTTCATATATAAGAACCCTACAATACTGTATTTCCATTTCTCCCTCCTTGGTCTTTGTGCTATTTTTGTCATTCATTTTACTTTTACATATGTTATCAACTTCACACTATACTATTATTACTTCTATTTAAAGAGATAATTTTCTTTAAAGAAATTTAAGTAATAATGTCATTGCCATTTCTTGTGTTCTTTATTCTTTTGGATAGATTCAGAGCTTTTTTCATTTTTCTTCTGCCAAAGGATTTCACTTAATATTTTTGTCATACAGATATGCAGATGATGAATTCAGCTTTTTAATTTTGAAACACTTAAACTTTGCCCTATTTTTAAAGAATATTTTTACTGTGTATGTTTCTAGATTGATAGTTTTTTTTTTCCTACAGTACTTTAGAATAAGGGTCCTAAGTCTTCTAGCTTGCATTGTTTCCATGAGAAATCTTCTGTTTTGTCATCCTGCTTCTGTTTTATCTCAGACTGCTTTTAAGACTTTTTTCCTTCTTCACTTTAAGTAATTTGATTATAATGAAGCTTGGTGTAATTTTCTTTCTGTTTCTTGGGGATTATTGAGTTTCTTGGGCCTGTGGGTTTATAATTTTCATCCAATTTGAAAAGTTTTGGCCATTATTTTCAAATATTTCTTATGTCATCTCCCCCTTCTTCCTTTTAGGGATTTGAATTACATGTGTACTTGGCTGCTTAAAATTGTCCTACAGTTCACTGGTGCTTTGTTTTTCCTCCTCTGTGTTTCATTTTGATAGTTTTTATTGTTGTGTCTTTAAATTTATTAATCTATTCTTCTGCAGTGTCTAATCTGTTGTTAATCTCATTCAGTATATTTTTTTAGATATTCTAGTTTTTATCTCTAGAAGTGAGCTGTGGATCTAGGGGTTTTTTTATCTTTCATTTATCTACATAGCCCTTTGAACATATGGAATACAATTATAATAACTGTTCTAATGTCCTCACCTGCTAATATTAACATGTGTGTGTTTTTATTTGGTTGTGATTAATTTTTCTCCTTATTTTCCCAATCTTTGTACACATGGTAATTTTTTATTACATGCCAAACATTGCAGACTTTAACTTTTTGGATGCTGGATATTTTTGTGTTCTGTGATACATTTGAGTTCTTAGAAATATTATGATTATCTGCACCTTGCTTTTGTGATTTGTTAGGCAGGCCCACAGCAGCATGTATTTTGGGGCTCATTTTTGCCTGACTACTGAAGCATGATTCTTCTTAGTCTTCTTCCAAATGCTTGTGAATTATGAAGTTTTCTGGTCTGGCAGGTAGGAATAGAAATTATTCTTGGCCTAGTACACTGTTTACTATTTTATCTAATACTTTAGGGTAGTTCTTTTTCTGGCCTCAGGTAGTTTCCTCACCCACATGTACTGATTGGTACACTGCCAAATTCCTAAAGGAGACCCTCTACAAATTCCTAAAGGTTTCTCTAGTTGCAGCTCTCTCCTATCCAGCATACTTCCTGTGACCTGGAGCCACTTGCTCTTCCTTGGCTCTCAGCTCTTCTCATCAATTCAGGAAGACTTCTGAGTTGTGCCTGGGTCCCCCTTCCCTATGGAAATGGCTGTACACTCTTTCATGGCCGGGACATTCTTTTAAGTCAGTAAGCAGGAGCAATAGTAGGGCTCACCTCATTTGGTTCTTGTCTCTTAGGGATTACTGTCTTTCATTGGCTAATTTCCAGCATCTTAAACACTCTAGTTTCATGTATTTTACATGGTCTGGGAGGCTGTCTTTGTTTAGAAAGCAAATCCAGGCCCTATTACTCAATTTTGGCTGGCAACAGAGTTCAGCTACATAGTTTCCAAAGTTGGCTGTAAACATGCCTAAAATTCTTTACACATTTCAAAAAATGTTTCTTTTAATTTTGCTTGAAAAACTTTTAAAAATATTTATAAAATGTAACCCAGAATTAAGAAATGTTAGCCAAGACCAAGACTTCTGAGGAAGTAAATTGAGATTAATGTCAGGTAAGGGACAGCTTAGTGATGTCCCTAAAGGCAGAGGGACCCACTGTGAGGCACCAGCCTGGAGACAAACGTGCCCAAGGTGTGCCACAAAGAGTGGGAAGGAAGAATAATTGAGAAGGAAGAGATGGAAGGAAGGAAAGGGAGAAGGGAGGGAAGAAAGGAAAAAAAGGGGGAAGGATAGAGATATATGAAGTCCAAAGAACACAATCCTCTATCTCCAGGTTTGCCAAACCCAAAACTTTTGAAGAACAAATTACTAGCAACTGTGATTAGCTGGTTAAATACAGCCATCAGAAGGGAGAAGTTGAGAAGAAATTATAAAAATGTTTAAAAAGTGTTAAAAAGAAAAATATATCCTACATGAGCAGCTCTCAAAGGTACCTGAGACCCTTTCACAAGGGTTTTAATAATAATTCAAAAATATGATGTGCCTTCTTCCTCCACATTCCCTCACAAGTGTACATTTTCAGAGGCTATATGAAATATATCTCAAAAGTTGAATGCAGAAGCACTTTTCTAATTTTTTGTTTTCAAAATACATATTTTATAAAAATAACAGTATGTTCACATGGACAAAACCAAGTGGGAGGGTGGAAACAAGGGAGGGAGGTGGGTTTGGAGGGGTGGAGGGGGTGGGGAGAAAATACAGACAACTGTAATTGAACAACAATAAAATAATTTAAATTAAAAAAAAAATCCTTGGTCTTGTGGAAGTTGTATTCTACCAAAGAATATACTCACAAAGAGCAAATAAATAAATAAATATTTATATATTGTAAAAAAAAAAACAATGTTATGTTCAAAGTAATGAAGTAATGAATTTATTGTTACTTTAAATGATCAATAAAATCTACTTCTAAATTTGTTTTCATTTCTAATTTAGTTAATATCAATAGAGTTAACTATGGAAACAAATCTTTTCGGAGCTCTCAATAATTTTTAAGAGTGTAAATGGGTTCTTAGATCAAAAATGTGAGAACTTCTGTTCTACAAAAAGTTTTTGCAGTCCTCTGAAGACCACTGTAGTTCATGGAAACATTCTCCCAGGAGCAAAGACAAAGAGCAAATCAAAAAGGCTGAAGGGAGAATACTCTAACACCAGCAGCTTCACTTATTACCCAGACTCTGAAGTGATGTTTCACAGAACAGCAACCCCTATAAGCCTCACCTATAAGGAATCATGCCCTAACTTACCGCTGAGATCATAACTGTTCTTTTTCATAGCACAGGTCCCACCTGAATTTTTCAAATGGTGTGCAAAACTGCCAGTGCCATTTCCAGTTTATCTCACCACGTATTTCTACTATTCATCTGACCCATGGTAATAATTGATCACTTATGTAAGAAGGAAACATAAAAACATGAAGCACCTACTTTATATCTGATTAAAAAGTTAGATGTTTTAATAGGACATCTTGTATTATGCTCACCATATTACAAATTGAATCACTATTCCCTTGTTTTATGGACAGAAACAGACGTTCCAGAAAGCTTAAGGAACTTACCTCAGACTATCCAGTGAGTTAAATAACCAAAATGGAATCCAGCACTCTCCCCAAAGCTGATTATCTTTCCCACTCACACAGCTGCCTTCTACAGCTGTGGTGTTATTGTTTGTAAAGTAAAAAAACACCCTAAAGTACATAGGAGCTGTTGCAGGTTGGAGCCCAGCTCTACCGTGTACTAGCTGTGTAGTATTGAGCAAGTCACTTAACTTCTCTATGTCTTAGTTTCCTTCATGGTAAAAAATGTTACTAATAGTCCTCACTTTATTGGATTGTTGTGAGGATTAAATAAGTTAATATATAAAAAACATTTAAACATTGTCTGACATAGTTGAGGGCAGGAATGATCATTATTTGTCATATATTAGTTTTATTTGGGTAAGTTATTCAAGGTATAAAAATTCCTGCCCAGTTACACTGGAGAGTTATTGAGAGAATTACAGATAATCCATGTACTGGAGAGTATTTATAACTGCATAACATTATAAAAATAAGTAAATATTACAGAAGTTTTATTAGGCATAAACTCCTAATGTGATGGGATTTTTCTGGTAAAGAATGGATCAGTATTTCTGGTTAAAAGAGTTACACTAATCAACACAGCTGATAAATTCCTCATTCCAAAAATACCAACAAAAACCATTTTTAAACATCAGGGTGTTTCTTCACAAACACTCAAATCTAAAGTAACCAAGTGTAAAATGTATAAATAACTTGGTTTCTGTGTGATAGGAAAGTGAACTTAGTCAATATTGTGAAGGTCTATCTGGAACTGAAATCTGAACAGTAGTCAGAGGTAATGAGAGACTTAGAGGAAATGAAAGGTCACTTTGCAACCAGAAGTTTCTCAACATTCCTTACGTAAATGCAGAAATTTAATTATCACCATGCCACAGTGGTTCTGTTTCTTTTTCTTTTTCATTGTTAAAAAGTTTTACCCAGACTTGAATCATTTCCTGTCTTGACAACTGCAATATCTCTTTCCCGTATCCTTCTACACTGCTAAACTTCAGATCACTATTGCCAAAGCAATTACTCTCCTCGTTGCCAAATAGGTATTACAAGCCACTAAATATCACATGCACATGTGTGCTCACATGCACATACCCAAACATCCCCATCTGAAGTCTTTCCTGGCCCTTCATAGCACATGTCACCACCTAACTTACTGAAGTGTTTTGTGCTCTTGTTTATTAACTATCTATCTCTACAGAATGTGAGCACCATGAGGGAAGAGTTTGGGCCTGTTTTGTTCACTGCTGTATTACCACTGTCTACAAGAAAGCCTGAATGTGCTAAGAGCATTTAAATTATTTACTGACTGACTGACTAAATGAATGAACGAATCACTTAAATTTGCACATTGAAAGTCCTTGTACTGATTTCAGTATGTTTTAATCCTTTCCATTTAATAATACTTTATCTTCTTTACCCTAACTTTTTCACAACAGTTATCTGTTCTGTCACCATTTTTATTTTGTCTCACATGCCCTATCCAGGCATATATGCAGGTTATTAGATTTAGGACAACTTTCCTGTCCCAGGTCTTTCTAAAGGTAGATGGAAAGCTGACTAAGTTAATGGGATATCAAAAGTTGGAGAGCTGGAGAAAGTGTTTCTCATTCTTGGCAAAGTTGGGGGTCTGCATATGAGAAGAAGGAAAGCAGAGAAAGCTGAAGTCCAACTTGCCAATCTTCCAGGCTGCCACACCCAATGCCCAGAAGAAGGATTTATGTAGGAGCTTAGACCACCTGCTCTAATTCATGACTCACTTTCTGGGCTAATAAATGAACTGGGAGAAGACCTGACACTAAAACCCTCCTCTTTCAAACCCACCAGTCCCAGTTATGGAAAACCGTTATGAATCAGATAGAGAAATGGCTGAATCAGTGGCCCTCATACCTGGCTCTGCTGCAGTCTCCTTAACCTTCTAAAGCTCTACCTCCTGAACAGACTCTCTGGATTTTACCTGGGAATCTGTATGTTTAAAGAGCTACTAACTGCTCCTTAGACAAACACTTGGTAACCAGCAAAACAATAAGACCCCTGAGGGCCCTTCCAACCCATGCCTGTGTGATAGGGGTCTACAGAGGAGTGGGACAGACACTAGGGAAGTTCTAAGTACAGGTGGAAGTATTTGGGGTTGTCTCTTTCAGGAGTGTGCTTTATTTGGTGGACAGAAGTTGAGGCTACTAAAGGTTCTATAGTAACCAGGACAGTTCCACACAAGAAATTGTCCTCCATTCTACAAAGCTTTAAAATATTCCATCAGACCAAAATGCAGGTAAAATCTGACCCTGGAGCATAACTTTGTTTTTCATAGATACCAAAAGTACTTTTTGTACATTTTAGTATGTATTGAATTTTCCAGAAACGCAGCTACAATGAAAATTAAGGGGAAGTAGAACTTTATTTTTTCTAGAACTTTAAAAAGATTTTCACCACAAGATGAAATCACATCATTGAAAGCAATGACACTCATGACATTTGAGTTTCAAGAGAGACACAGACTGTTTCCATCTGCACTCACACTGCCAGGTTACAGACTTTCTGTGTACCGTTGCATCTAACAGCTTCTCCATGTTGCTTAATTCAGTCAGGCCCACCTATGTACATATTGGACTAAAGACAGAATGACTTCCATTCCTCCTTCATATTATGGTTAGTATAATATAGCTAAAGTTTTAATATCATGTGTAGGTAGGTTATGTGATCAATAAATTTCATTATAGATAGTAAAGAGAATGTTATAAAATATTTATTAAGAAAAAGAGTGTTAATTCTGTTGAAATTAGAAGCCACTGATTTAAACATTTAATTCATCCCTCAAAGCTAGTGGTTGGAAATGAAGACACTGTGTTTTTTGACTTGTCCTTGTTATCTACTTGTTTATCCTTGATTTAATTCCATTCCTCATCCATGTTATGTGGCCAGTTTCCCAAGAAGTCAGTCATGTAGAAGAATCTTTTCAAGTTCCAAGTCTTGCAGCATTGTGAACATTACCAAAAAAGGACTTTTTCAGAGAGACCATCTCAGCTTTGCTCATCCTTCCTTTGGAAGCCCAGGTAACTAGAGCTTTCTCTTTAGAACTTCTTTTTATTTATTTTTTGAATATATAATCTTTATTATATTTTTTTCCATTACCATTTAGTCCCCTTATACTCCCTTGTCCCTGGCAATCACCACCTGCTGTCCATGTCCATGAATTCTTTTTCTTTTTTGCTCAATCCCTCAACCCCATATCCGTGCCCCCCCACCATCTTGTTTTGGGTAGTATGGACATTTTAATGATGTTAATTCATCCTATCTATGACTATGGTATGTGCTTCTACTTCTTTGTATCTTCATCAATTTCTTTCTTCAGTGTCTTATAATTTTTCAAGTAAAGGTCTTTTACATCCTTGATTAGGTTTATTCCTGGGTATTTTATTCTTTTTGAAGCAATTGTGAATGGGATTGTTTTCTTAATTTCCTTTTCTGTTAGTTCCTTCCTGGCATATAAAAATACAGTTGATTTCTGAATATTAATTTTGTATCCTGCTACTTTGCTGAATTCATTTATCAGTTCAAGTAGTTACTTGGTGGACTTTTGGGGGTTCTCTATATATAGTATCATGCCATCTGCAAAAAGGCAGTTTTATTTGTTCCTTTCCAGTTTGGATGCCTTTTACTTCTTTTTCTTGTGTAATTGCTGTGGCTGGGACTTCCAGTACTAGGTTGAATAAGACAGGTGAAAGCAGACAACCCTGTGTTGTTCCTGATCTAAAGGAGAATGCCCATGGAGCATAATGCTGGCAGTGGTTTTGTCACATATGGCCTTTATTATGTTTAGGTATGTTTCCTCTATTCCCACTTCGCTGAGAATTTTTATCATAAATGGATGCTGGATTTTGTAAAAAGCTTTTTCTGTATCTATTGATATAATCATGTGGTTTTTATCATTCCTTTTGTTTATGCGGTGAATCACACTTATTGATTTGTGGATGATATACCACCCTTACTTTCCTGGAATAAGTCCCACATGATCATGGTGTATGATTTTTTGATTAATTGATGTATTTTGTTGAGGATTTTAGAATCTATGTTCTTCAATGATATTGGCCTATAATTTTCTTTCTTTGTAGTGTCTTTATACAGTTTTGGAATTAGGATAATGCTGGCCTCATAAAATGAGTTTGGGAGCCTTCCCACCACTTAAATTTTATGAAATAGTTAGAGAAGGAGTGGTGTTGGTTCTCTTTGAATGTTTGGTAAAATTCACCTGTGAAGCTATCTGGTCCAGGGGTTTTGCTTGTTGGTAGTTTTTTGATTGCTGCTTCAATTTCATTAGGTGTAATCTGTCTATTCAGATTCTCTAATTCTTCCTAATTTATTTTTGGAAGATTGCATGTTTCTAGGAATTTATCCATTTTGACCAGATTGTTGAATTTTTTTCCATGTAGTTTTTCATAGTATTTTCTTATAATCTTTTGTATTTCTTTGTGTTTAGTTGTTATTTCTCCTCTTTCATTTCTGATTTTATTTATTTGGATCCTTTCTCTTTTTTTCTTGATGAGTCTGGTTAAAGGTTTGTCAATCTTGTTTATCTTTTCAAAGAATAAGCTCTTGGATTTATTGATCTTTTGTATCATTTTTTTTAGACTCTATTTCATTTATTTCTGCTCTGATCTTCATTTCCTTCCTTCTACTCATATTGGGCTTTGTTTGTTTTTCTTTTTCAAGTTCCTCTAAGTATGAAGTTAGATATTTTATTTGAGCTTTTTCTTGTTTATTGAAGTAGACCTGTAATGCTATGAATTTCCCTCTTACGATTGCTTTCCTAGTGTCTCACAGATTTGGGATTGTTGTGTCCTCATTTTCATTTGTTTCAAGGTATCATTTCATTTCTTCCCTGATCTCATTGTTGACCCATTCATTGTTTTATAACATGTTATTTAGCTTCCATGGCTTTGCATGTTTTTTAGTGTTCTCTTTGTAGTTCATTTCTAGTTTCATAGCACTGTGGTCAGAGAAGATGCCTGATTTGAATTTAATCTTAAATTTATTGAGACTTGTTTTGCATTGAAAAGTATGTATTTTCTGATGCTTTAGAGTGAAACACTCTGAAGATATCAATTAAATCTATTTATCTAGTATATGGTTTAAGGCTGCTGTCTCCTTGTTGATTTTCTGCCTGAAAGATCTATCCATTGAAGTCATACAGGTGTTAAAATCCCCAACTAATACTATATTTCTATTGATCTCTACTTTTATGTCCATCGAGACTTGCTTTACATATTTAGGTGCTCCTATGTTGGGTGCAAACATGTTTACTAGGATTATATCCCCTTGTTGTATCATTCCTTTATAATTACATAGTATCCTTTTGTGTAGCTTACTATAGCCTTGCTTTTAAAGTCTATTTTGTCACATATAAGTACTGCTACCCTAGCTCTTTTTTTTTTTCCATTTGCATGAAATGTTTTTCCAACACTCTGCTTTTAGAATGTGTGTGTCTTTCAGTCTGAGGTGGGCCTCAGATCAAAGATACGTATTTAGTGCCATTTTATTGTCAGACTGTTTTCTTCTGGGCTTTTTTTCCACTTTCTCTTTTTCTTCTTCTTCTTAAAGTAAGCCCTATAACATTTGTTACAGGCTTGGTTTGGTGTTAACAAACTCCTTTAGCTTTTTCTTGTCTGGGAAGCTCCTTATTTCTCCTTTGATTGTAAATGATAGACTTGCTGGGTAATTTAGCCTTGGTTGTAGGTCCTTGCTTTTATCACCTTGAATATTTCATGGCACTCCTTTCTGGCCTGAAGTGTTTCTGATGAGTAATCAGATGACAGTCTAATTAGTGCTCACATGTAGGTAACTGCCTCCTTTTCTCTTGAAGCTGTTAAGATTCTCTCCTTATTTTTAAGCCTTGTCATTTTCATTATGATGTCTTGGTGTAGGCCTCTTTGGGTCCAACTAGTTTTGGACTCTCTGAGTTTCCTGGACTAGTGTGACTTTTTCCTTCAGCAGATTAAGGAAGTTTTCAGTCATTATTTTTTCAAATATGTTCTCAATTCCTTGCTCACTCTCTCCTCCTTCTGGTATTTCCATGATACAGATATTCTTACACTTCATGTTGTCCAAAATGTTTCTTAAGCTCTCCTCATATTTTTAAATTTTTGTTTCTTTTAGCTGTTCTTCCTGATTGTTTTTTCTACCTTGTCTTCCAAAACATTGATTTGATCCTCTGCCTCATCTAACCTACTGTTTATTTCTTCCAGTGTATTATTTATCTCAGATATTGCGTTCTTTGTTTCTGACTAATCCTTTTTTATGGTTTCTATGTCTTTTTTCACTCTGTTGAGTATCCTTAAAAACCATTACTCTAAACTCTCTACCTGATAAATTGCTTACTTCCATATATCTAGTTCATCTGAAAAATTCTCTGGTTCTTTCATTTGGGGTCTAGTTCTTTGTCTTCCTATTTTGACTGCTTCTTTGTATTTTCTGCCTTAGATGTTAAACTAATCAGCCATTAATGCAATCTTTTGCTAATCTAATCAATCTGTGATCAGCAGTCAGGCTTAAGCACCACCAGCTGGGGCAGAGTAATTCCTGTAGGTCAGGCTATTGCTTTCCCTCAGCCTGATGTCATTCAGAGAGGAGTGTTCTGCCTGAAAGAGATAGCTCCTGCAGTATTGGAGATGACCTAGCACATGGATCCTGGTGGCTGTCCCCTCAGTTCTCTCCCCAGAGCCACCAACCCCAGACTCTCCTCAAATGTCTCTAGCCACTCTTGCATCCCTTTGCCAGCACTCAGGGTAAGTGGCTGTAAATGAAATTTTGTGCCTTGGCCCTTTAAAAGGCTCTTTGCTTCTCCAACCATCTCTCCCTGAAAGACAGAAACCTGGCTGCTTTTCCATAGCTAGATGTTATCTGGGTTCCTTTCTGGCTCTGGTGCTGCAGGCTGGGGAGCTCAACTTGGGAGTTAGACCCCACACTTCTCAGGGGGAACCCCCTGGCCACTAAAATATCTCACTTCAGCTGCCACCCATAGGAGTACAGGCAGCCCTCTCATGTCTTCTCCTCACTGTCTACCAGTCACATTATGCTGAAGTGTTTTCTTCTGTCTGTCTCTCCATGGTTGTAAGGTTTCTCTCCAGCTAGTGTTCAGTTGGTTATTCAAGATATTTCTCTACAATTTAGTTGTAATTCCAGATTGATTCTGGGAGGAGGTTAGTGTAGATTTTAGTCACTCCTGTGCCATCTTGGATCTGAGAACTTTTTATTAATATGAACTCTGCTTTGGAATATTATACCCAAAACCTCAAGAAGGGCTTAATCCAACAATATTGGCTGACACCCTTAAACAATAAATGCCACAATGGAACAGGAATATCTTAACATTTTATGCTTCCCCATTTTTATTTTTACTTTTTAAATATATTTTATTGATTATCCTATTACAGTTGTCCTACTTTTTTTCTACCTTTTATTCCCCTCTGCCCTGTACTCACTTCCTACCATCATTCCCCCACCTTAGTTCATGTCCATGGATCATACATATAAGTTCTTTGGCTTCTCCATTTCTCATACTATTCTTAACATCCCCCTCTCTATTTTGTACCTATCATTTATGCTTTTGATTCCCTATACCTTTCCCCCTATTCTCCCTCTCCCCCTCCCTGCTGATAGCCCTTCATGTGATCTCTATTTCTGTGAATCTTCTTGTTCTAGTTGTTTGCTTAGTTCATCTTTTTTTTTAGGCTTGGTTGTTGATAGTTGTGAATTTGTAGTCATTATAATACTTGTATTTTTTATCATCTTCCTTTTCTTAGATAAATCCCTTTAACATTTCACATAATAAGGACTTGATGATGAACTCCTTTAACTTGACTTCATCTGGGAAGCACACTATTTGCCCTTCCATTCTAAATGAAAGCTTTCCTGGATAGAGTAATCTTGGATGTAGGTCCTTGCCTTTCGTGACTTGGAATATTTCTTACCAGCCGATTCTTGCCTGTAAGGTTTCTTTTGAGAAATCAGCTGAGAGACTTATTGGAACCCCTTTGTAGTTAACTGTCTCCTTTTCTTTTGCTGCTTCTAGGATTCTCTCCTTCATTTTAATCTTGGCTAATGTAATTATGATGTGCCTTGGTGTGTTCCTCTTTGAGTCCAACTTCTTTGGGACTCTCAGAGCTTCCTGGACTTCCTGGAAGTCTATATTCTTTGCCAGATTAGGGAAGTTCTCCTTCATTATTTGTTCAAATAACTTTTCAATTTCTTGCTCTTCCTTCTCTCTTTCTGGTACCCCTATGATTCAGATGTTGGAACATTTAAAATTGTCCTAGAAGTTCCTAAGCCTCTCCTCACTTTTTTGAAATCTTGTTTCTTCATTCTGTTCCAGTTGAACGTTTATTACTTCCTTCTGCCCCAAACTGTTGATTTGAATCCCAGTTTCCTACCCTTCATTGTTGGTTCCCTGTGCATTTTCCGTTACTTCACTTTGTATAGCCTTCACTTTTTCCTCTATTTTGCAACCTTACTCAACCATTTCTATGAGCGCTCTGATTACCAGTGTTTTGAACTGTGCATCTGATAGTTCAGCTATCTCTACATCACTTAGCTGTATTTTTTCTGGAGTTTTGATCTGTTCTTTCATTTGGGACATATTTTTTTTGTGCCAGCACACCTGTTACATAGGAAGGTGTGTAGCCTTAGGTATTCACCAGGGTGGGGCAACCTACATCACCACATTGTGGTGCTGTATGTGGGGACAGAGTCCAAGAGGGAACAATGCTATTTGCTCAGCTCTCTGCTGGTTTTCAGTCACTTCCTCCACTACCCACAGGCAAATTGGGTCCTTCTGGTGCTAATTCCCAGGTAGGAGGTTTTGTGTATGTTCTAGGGCACTGTGGGTCTCTCCAACAAACTCTCCTGTGAAAATGGGAGTTTCTTCTGTCACCTCAACCCCCAAAGGTTTTTACAGTCAGAT
Organism: Anoura caudifer; assembly: GCA_004027475.1. NCBI lineage: Eukaryota > Metazoa > Chordata > Mammalia > Chiroptera > Phyllostomidae > Anoura > Anoura caudifer. The sequence goes on from PVKU01006284.1 coordinate 48,103, forward strand.
GTTTGAGGTTTTATTTCTCCTGACTGGAACCCTGTCTTGCTGCCCAGTTGTTCCTTCCAGTTTATACACATGCAAATGTGGGACCACCTGCTCTGCCAGCTATTGCTTTGCCACATGTTCTCTCTGCGCCAGCTGCCCATCTCTTCCCCTCATACCAATCTGGATGAATGTTTCTTCTTTAACTCCTTGGTTGTAATACTTTTATACAGTTTGATTTTCTGGCAGTTCTGGATAATTTTTATTTTTTAATTTGTTGTTCTTTTGGTTGTGTGACAAGGCAAGGTGTATCTAACTATGCCTCCATCTTGGCCAGTTGCTTCTCCCTTTTTAAAAAATTTTCCTTATTCCCATTCCTCACCTGTGGCATAGTGTGTATTCTAGCTGCTAAATGTGACTTGAGTCTGAATTTGTCTTCATGACTACCCTTCATCCTGTCAGAAGTTCTTCCCTTCACTCCCTTAGGAGCCCTCAGTCCAAGGAACAATAATAAGATTACCAAGAATGATGACCAAAGAGAAAAGAAGACCTTGTAGCAGACTAAATCCTACCTAAGAATTATTCCTGATGCAAAGATGATAAAGGAAGTTGCAAGAGTAGATCCTCTACTGTGGTTTCCCTACCAACTTGTTATCCACAGAGAGACTGCACATGGTAAATGAGCAATAGGTCCTAGATAGTTGGGTAGTGGCCAAGGGAGAGCCTCCAGGAAACCCTCCCAGTCATCAACCTCAGGAGCTATGAGGGCAGATGTCTGCCATATGCTGCACCATCATTGTCTAAGCTTTCTCTGTCTCAATAGTGAGGATAGCATCTGGATGCTTTACTTGTATGATCTCACCCAGTAAACTCCCTTTCCTCTCCTTCTTCCCCCTTGTATTCTTTTCCCCTTTTTCCTCTTCCTCCTATTCTCCATCTTCCTCTACAATCTCTTCTAAGTCTCGTTTCTTGATCTCCATCTGCCAAGGCCCATATGAGACACTCTACCAATATTTATATATTTTCTTTGAATTGTATCAATGTGTATTATTTTGAAGTGTAACATTTTATTGTTACATATATGAAAAGTATTGATATAATTCAGAACAATTTTCCCTAGCCTGTTAATGGTAAATTTTGCTTTTATTTACTCAAATGTGTTTTAAGCATGGAATTCTAGGAGTGCTCATTTCATAAATGCTAAATGTATTTGTAGGAAAACTCAGCTTGTTTCTCACATTGGGCTTCATAATGCTTTCCTAATAATATATAAATACAACTTTAAATGTGATAAAGATAACCTGGTATTGGTACACCTGTGATTAAATGTCTTTGATTGATGAAATTTTGCCATTATGTTATACTATCATTTAAATCAACACACCTTAGATTGGAATGCCATGTCATCTTAAGGACACAGATTGAATATTCTTGAATATCAAGGCTGCATTTACTCTTTTTGTAAATATATATAGGTCTTTGTGTTGGTGTTTACTCACTGTACTGCAGGCTTCTACTTCTCAGGAAAGCAAACCAATTTCCCTGACCTTCATCAACATTCTGTAGGTTTGGGCCTAGCAAGATACTCTTTTTTTTTTTAAGATACTCTTGATCTTAGCTGATTAGGCCAAGGGTATTCACTAGACCCAAGGTAGAGCATTCACATTCTCCCTCCCAAGAATTTTGCATCAAGCTTGAAATACATAGAATTAGTTTTTATGTGTTATGGTTGGAGTCCAAACTCACAAGGTAGTGTTCTTCTTTGGCATTGTTTTGGGAGATGCAAGGTGGCTGTTTTCCTTCATACAACTCAAAAAAGCAAAGAAATCCAGTTTTCAGAAAGAGAAAAAGCAAAAAATGGAGACAAGAAATGAAAAGAGACTTGTTCAGACTCTAACAGAAAACCTTCCAGGCTGGTTTCATTGCTTCTAGAAGCCAGGCTCCATCCTTGCCTTTGGGATGCAGGAGGCACTCCTGAATGTTAACTACAATTTCTCTCTTTTTGCTTGATAAATGTTATCTCATTTAAACTGGCCTGTGGTTCTTGCAATGGCCAACTCCTGTTGCTTGTAATAACTAACATCTAACTGGGAGTTCCATGCTCTTATTAGAGAATCTTTCTCATAGATTTGGTTGTTATTGCAGGATTTGGCACATTTTTATTTCCTGTCCATGCATTCATTATTGTATATATATTTATGTGTGTGTGAAAGAGACAGATAGAAAGAAAGAGAGACAGAGAGAACTGACAAATTACAAAAGCTTTAAAAGAAAGGTTTTGTTTGAGGTTAAATTGTACCTATAAAGGACATCTGGCTAACCCCAAAGTGTCCTGCAAGATGCCTGTAACCTGTGAATTCATTTGTTTCTAAGGTCTGATTCTCATCATACAGACTTGGGGATTCAGGCCTCTCAGTGTCTTACACTCGTATTGGTCTTTTGAGACAAATGTGTAAGTCCAGAGTGGAATTCTAAATTTTTAGCTTAAAATAAAACCTGTAACTGCCAAAGGAACAAGCTATTATTACTTACTGAAATGTTTTTTCTCCAAAGGACACACTTGGGAAACCAAGATCTCATCAGAAATGTTTTTATTGACCAAGGAATCAAAAGGAGGGTGATTCCAGTGTTTAACAGCATCGGTCTTCAGAGCCTTTACCCTCACTCTGTACTAGGACTTCTCAGGTTCTGTGACATGTCTGTCCATGGACTGGAGGGGCACTGTGCCATTGTCTGGAACACATTTTGTCTTTCTCCATCACAGGCCAGGCCTCTTTGAGATGGACACTTTTTTCTTTAGCTATATTCCTTGAAATAACTTGAGAACCAGTTGATTTTATTAAATTGGCCTAATCACATTTATGTTGATTCAAAGGGTAATCTTATGTGCTGTGAATTACATTTTTAACACAAAAAAAACAAATGTATATTCTTTCTTTCTGGGTCACCTTTTAATTTTTTCTGGTTGCCCAGTGGCTTCACACCTTTGAAGGAGAGGCATCCATTACCTCTGTGAGAGGAAAATGGAGATGAGAACAAAGAAGCTCACCTTTGAACTTCAGAATAGTTTAAGTCCATGGCCTTTAACTGTAATACATACAATAGGACAGAAAAATGCTTATATGCTTATAAGCATATATAAGGACTTATATGCTTATAAGCATATAAGTAACTATGATCTGACATCTTTTGGCAGATGTATTTTGCCAATGTATTGGCAAGATGTATTTTAAAGTATGGTGAGAACTCTGTGCCTGGCACAGAGAGAAACAATATTTATTTGGAACTTACTAAACTGGGCTTTACATCTTAAGAGTCAGGGAACAAGCCTGGACCCATAAGGCAAAGAAAAGCAAGGCTACACTAGGACAGTGGAGCTCTTCTGTCACACAGCTCAGGGTGGGCAGTGGGGGAGACACTCTATGGCTAATGGGAAGAGACCACAGAAAGAAAAAGGAGGAAGCAAGAGCTTAGCTCGTATGGCCAAGTCTGGAAGGAGGAGGAGAAACTTATAGTCATTGGCATTGAGTTGGTGCCCTCCTCTCCATGGGGTTGCCTAGGAGATTACAATTCCCTTAGAGAAAGTGGGCACGGTGTGAGACCTGGCTTCCAGCCAGGCATAGGAGAATCACAGAGGCCAGGGAACTGCCTCCAGCAAAATAGGAGAAGCTGCCAAGATTTTCTGGAATCAGATCTATGACTATAGCAAGGCCCACAGTTACTGGAACTGGGTTTCTGGATGCCCCACACCCTGGGTAAAACCTGTCACATCACAATAGACACACAGTGGAAAGGATACAGCAAGGACTAAAGACAGGGGCTACCACCATTGACCAAGCAGGATGACAAAATCACCATAGGACCAGCTTGGGCCAGGGCCCCCTCCACAATGTCAGCATGTGAGGTGATCCCTGCAGGACACTAGATCAAACTTAGGGACAGGCCCAAAGAGAAGCAAGAGAGAGAAACCCTGAAAGCCTATTTACCAAAAGTTACTGAGATCTAAAATAAATTATGGCAGATAATAAAAATAAATTATACCTGCATTTTACTAAAAACCTCGACTTAGACCAAAATGCCAGAACTAATTTATTCTTACATTTATTTAGTCAATATTTATTGAGCAAATACTATATACCAGGCAGTGTTCTGGGTACTTAGGACATATCTGGTGATATATCAGATAAGATCCCTACCAGATAAAGCTTGCATTCTACAGACAATAAAACTGTAAACGTAATAAAGGCATTATACAGTGTGTCAGAGCTGGATGTGAAAAATAAATATATGCTTCAAGAAGACTGAGCTTGAGAGCAAAATTGCATTGTTACAAAATACATATTTCCCATCTGAGCCCTTACTTCTTTCATGCCAGCATCGCCTCCCTCTGTGTAACTCTAAATGACAGAAAAATGAACATAAAATGTGTCTTACCCACAAGGAATTGACAACCCAACTACCTGTGAGTTTATACAATGAGGTTCACTGGGGCAGAAGTAATGTTTTTTCCTTTATTTAACAAATATTTATCAAGGACCTAGGAAAATATGTAGTGGGTACTTTCACAAAATGTACAAAACACACAAAACACACAGTCACTCACACAACACACAAAATAGTCACAAAATACTCACGAAAAACACATAAAATATACATGCAATAAACACCACTCACGCAAAATAGCCACACAGCATATACAATATTCACACAACATATAATATACATACAAACATATTTATGCAATATTCATTTAACACAAACATAACACTGATGCACACAATATATGCATACTCACCTGTCACTCACCAAGTCTCTATGCTGAAGTATTTTAACATTAAAGACCCCAGATATGGGGGTTGATCTAAGAAGATAAGGATGTAGAAGTTTGTTATACTAAGGTTGTAAAAGAAAGCTTTTGAGTCCTCAAATGCTTTCAGATTGAGCCATTTCAAGATAACTCCATTTTTCTATCTGAGTTCCCAAAGGGGCCATTACAGAGTTCTGAGAGGGAACTAATGACCATGTTTAATTTTTACAACTAAAATCCACCTGTGTGACCAACAATGCATGGTCTGCACTTATGCAATATGTGTGAAGACTCCTTAGCTTCTGTCCCCATGAGGCTAAGGAAGCCACTCACCAGGTGTACCATACATCTTTCTCAACACCTGATTCTGAAGTGAATGTTACAATTGCCTTTTGAAACTGTGTCACTGAGGCTTCAGTTCCAGTTTATTTTATGAAGTTAAACTTAAAACAATAAACTTCTGACTGCACAAAATTTATTTTCTAATTTTTAGCAGATGAAAGGAAGTAAAATTTGGTTTTCATGGTAAATATCCCAACTTCATGTGGTAGTACAAAGTATTTTAAGAGGGAAAACCCTCCATGGACAAAGGCATATTTGTGAAATGCAGTAAGGAGCTTATATTTTGAATAGATGTGCTTGAATTATGGAAAAAAGATCTGACCTAACTTCAGCACTAATTTATGGTTTTTATCATTACCTTTCAGTAAATGTTTTCTCTGCTTCTGGCAGATTTATATGCTTATTTTGAGCCACTTAAATATACATAATTTTTTCTCTTGATACTTTACAAACATATTTTTTTACCATGTCAATTGACTGATTTTGATGGAAAACTCCTAGGAAACAGCAGCTTTAACATTTTTCCAAGGTCTTAATAAGTGAGGGAAACTTTTGAAACTGGTGCTCTAGACAGAGTTCATGTTTTCGGCCCAGCAGTGTCCCCACATGCAAACACCCTTCTGAAAAACCCACATTACACACCTCCAAAGGGCCATACAGACTTGGACAAACATTTAAACAAGCAACAAGCTGCCTCAAGGCCTCTTTGGAACATGGTGAGAGTCACCTAAATAAATAAACAAACAAGGAGGGACCATTCCAGAAGAAAGGACAAAGACTCAAAGACAGCTCTTTGAGTAGAGTGGAGAGAAATGTTGGCAGCTGTTTTAGGATCTGAGAAGTCAGAGGTAACTAATGGTAATATATTCAACCACTTTATTTTGTGATGTCAACAAGAAAACTGAGCAGCAAATGTTTGTACATGGAGGTGCCACATAGTGCATTGAATCATAAGTACGGGAGGCCATGGCAGCCTCTTTCCAGCTGTGTTTCTTCAGGTTTAGTTCTCCCTGTCACATGAAGACAATAGAGCCCACCTTGCCAGGATGGTGACAGCACAGATATGAGTGCTTATTGTGGGAGTTGGCACATATTAGGTGCTTTGTGTTGTTATTTTTGTTTGGCAAAGATAAGTGAGGAAGGTGCTACGATTTCAAGTGTAGAAAAGAGATGTCCTCCCAATCCAAAATCGGACACTTGGTTTGATGAGAAAAGGTATAGATATGGGACAATACTGTCCAATGTTTAAAACCAAGATATTAAACCTAAGACTTTTTGGCATTTTTATTTCTTTACTCTGTCATGTATCTGAGATTCATGTGTAAATAAGCATTATCTTTTAAAAATAATTTTCCTTCCCCATTTATCATTAGATATTTTTTGAATTGGGTCAGACATATCACAATGGGATTATGAACTTACATGACAGTGATAAGAAGCAGAACTGAGAAACTATAGATATGCAAATTTCGTCTAGAAAAATGTTAGCCTGGTCATAAAGAAAACATTAGGACCATGTACAGAAAGTCTGCTACTATGATTTCACATTCCTTGCAATGAGGGACAAGGGATCCCAAAATCCTTTTTTTTTTTTTTTGTCTCCCTTAATGTGTCTAACACAGTGAGTGCAAAGCACTTAATAAATACTTTCTGATACTTTAAAATCAGACCTTGACAAAGTGACCTCAAATCCAGGAAACTAATCTCTAGACCCCTTTCAGGCTGGATCACTAGCAGCAGACTTTCACATAAATGAAATTCTCTGAAGATTCTAAGATGGCTTTGGAGTAGGTGGAAGCTACGCCCCTTTACTCCCAGGCCCAAACTGGATTTGAAGTTAAACTACAGAATAATCAACTTAAAAACCCAATTGAAGCCTAGCTTTGACAGGGTTTTTGATCTGAAATATTATAACCAATGATTACAGAAGAAGCCACGTAGAGACTGATAAGAAGGGCAGAGACACAGAAAAGGATATCAGGTGCAGTGGCTGCTGAGACACTAGAGGGGTATTGTGGCTGTGGAACTCTCTCCCGCTAGGAGCATGGAGTTTAACTTCACCCAGGATCCCCAACCCAGAGCAACAGAGATGGGAAGAGGAGCCCAAGGTGCACTTGGCAGTAGGAGTCAGTGGGGATTCAGTCCACCTGGGAGACTTGACCTGCACCTTCCCAGACAACATTCCTATTTTTATAGCACTTGCTTTGGAAGTTCAGGGTCCAGACTCCGACTGCTGGTAAGGCCATACTGATATACTCGAGTCCCACAGAAGGGTCTGCTGGCTACACTCAGCAATGACTTTAGGAGCCTTCTATTCTTCTGTGCAGAATTTTGGTGGAGACCTTTGGAGGAGACTCAGACAGTGACTAAACTGGCTGGTTTGGGAAAGAAGACCAATCTCCCCCACATCCAGCTCACAGCCAGCACCCCTCCCCATACCTGATGAGCTATTCAATTTGCCTCATCCTGGTGAATTCTGTGGCATAGGAGAGCCACACAAGGCTGGGATTTTCAGCCCCTCCCTGCTGGGACTAGCTGCCTGCAGAGATTGGAGTGCTGTGTAGAGCTGAACTTTTGCCCGACCTGTTTGGCTCAGCAATGTTGACGGGGCAGGGACAGGGAATTGTGCAGAGCCACAATTTTTGGACTGTCTCCTGTGGAGCCTTCTATCCAGGAGCCAGATAGACAAGTGCTTGGGGGCAAATCCAAGCTCCCCTGTGAATCAACCCATGCTACCCTGGGAAGGAGAAGTGCCCACCCGCATCCTCCAGGCTTGCAGCTACCACCTCCAATAGAAGACAGCTTGGATCAGCCTTGCCAAATCCCAGTACCCGCGCTGTGTGCAGTTCCCTGGGGTGAAGGAAGAGCAGCTTAGAGCTGGGGACATTCAAAGTGTGTAACCCTCAAAGGCTATTGCCTGGGACAAGGACAAACTGCTAAGCCCCCTCCTGTAGTCTCTGATGGCATCTTACTCAAAGGACTCTTTTGATCTATCTGCCGGAGCCCAGGGTGACTGGACTTGCTTCTGTAGAGGGGACATCTGGCTGTACCCAATGTGAGCCTGCAACAAGCCCCACTAAAGGGTACGAGAGTTGGAAACCCTGGCAGAAACTGAGGAGTTTTGCTCTGAGATGGATTTTCTCCTCATTGAATTCCTGACTGTATGAACCCCAAGTAGGAGACCTTCTAGCCCTATTTCAGCTAGCTTGGACTCATCCTACGGTCTCTCTTCAGAAGGCTATGTAGGAAGACAGGGCAAACTCAGCGGGGAGATGGAGCAGCTGACTGGTAGAGGTAGACCTTGAGGAGCCTCAGTCCTTTTAAACACCTGCCCCCAACTCTAAACTGAAAGATGCCAACCCTTTTACACAGATTTACCCCTCCCACACATAATCATGTCCAGTAGATCCAGGCACAAATGGTGAATAGCATGGTAGCTGCAGACAGATAGCCCAAAGCTGGTTACACACAATATCTGACAGCACCTGTACCTAAACCCCACCCAAGTGGACCCAGAACCAACACAACCAGTTGTGGGTGTCATAATACACCAGAACTGGAACCAACTAGACACAAAAGCAGCACCCCCCAAAGAAGGATTCTGGCAGGCACCAGACCCTGCTAGGAACAAATCCACCTTGGGGAGCAACCCCTGCATAGCATCTCATATACAGTGTTCAAGGTTTACCCTTATAATTACCCAGCCTAAAGGGTTAATTTCATCCACAAGAAGGCCAACAGCATTCAAACCTCAACTACAACAGAGGACACATAACCCACAAGAAACATTCCTGTAGCTCAGGTGACCTGGAAGATTGTGCCACTGAGCCCAACAAGACACCCTCATCATAAAACTATCAAAACAAGTTTGGGAGTCATACCAGATGTACCTAATACATAGAGACAAAATGAGTAGACAAAGAAAATGCCCCAAACATAAAAACAAGAGAAATCCCCAGAAAAATAATTAAATGAAATGGAAGCAACTAAGATACCAAATGCAGAGTTTAAAATAATGGTTATAAGGATGCTCAAGGATCTTAGGAGAAACATGGATGATTTCAGTTAGAACTTAATCAAGAGATAATAAGCATTAAAAAGAACATAGAAACCACAGGAAAAAAAATAGAGAAATGTAGAATACAGTATCTGAAATGAAGAATACACTAAAAACAATCAACAGCTGGTTAGAGGGAGCAGAAGGTCAAATCAGCAATTTAGAGGACAAGACAACAGTAAGCACCTAAGCAGATCATCTAAATTTTACTAAGAGGTGTCCAAACTCTGGACCATGGGCCACATGACACACAGGATGGCTGTGAATGCTACCCAACACAAAATCGTAAATTTACTTAAAACATTATGAGGTTTTTTTGTGATCACGTGTTGTAATGTACTTAATGTGTGGCCCAAGACAACACTTCTTCCAGTGTGGCCCAGAGATGCCAAAAGGTTGGACACACCTGAAAAAGAAAAGAGAAGTTTAAAAAAAGAGGAGCCCTGACTAGTGTGGCTCAATGGGTTGGGCACCATCCTGCAAATCAAAAGGTCACCAGTTTGATTTCTGGTCAGGACATATGTCTGGGTTGTGGGCCAGGTCACCTGTTGGGGGTGTGTGAGAGTCAACTGATCAAAGTTTCTCTGTCTCTCTTTCTCCCTCCCTTCCCCTCTCTCTAAAACTACATAAATAAATCTTTTAAAAAATGAGCAAAGTCTAAGGGACCTCTGGTACAATGTCCAAATGTAACAGTATTTGCATCATAGGGGTACTGGAAAAAGAAGGAGTGAGCAAGGGATAGAGAAGTTATTTGAAGAAATAATGGCTGAAAAGTTCCCTAACCTGGTGAAGGAAAAATTCACACAAGCGCAGGAAACACAGAGAGTCCCAGTCAAGATGAACCCAAAGAGACCCACACTAAGATACATCATAATTAAAATAGCAAAGCTTAAAGAGAGAACCTTAAAAGAGAGAATCACCAAGGGAGAGGCAGTCAGTCCCACAAGACTGTCAACTGATTTTTCAAACAAAACAGTCCAGAAGGGATCGGCATGAAATAGTCAAAGTAATGAAGTAAGGACTACAAGCAAGACCATTCTACCTGGCAAGGCTATCATTTAAAATTGAAGGTGAGGTAAAGAGCTTCCCATACAAAATAAAACAAAACTCTAAAAGAGTTTATTGCCACCAATCAGTATTGCAAGAAATGTTTTTTAGAAGACTGCTTTAAGAAGAAATATATATAGAGAGAAAGGAAGGCATAAAGAATAAAAATGGCAATAACTAAGTACCTGTCAATAATAACCTTACATGTAAATGTATTAAATGCTCCAATCAAAAGACATGGGACAACTGAATGGGTAACAAAACATGACTCATATAAATTCTGTCTACAAAAGACCCACCCCAGAACAAAAGAATCACACACACTGAATGTGAAGGTAGGGAAGAAAGTATTCCATGCAAATGGAAACAAAAAACTGAAGTAGCAATGCTTATATCTGACAAAATAGACCTCAAAACAAAGGTCATAATAAGACACAGTGAAGGTAACTACATAATACTATTGAGATTGATTCAACAAAAGGATACAACCCTGTAAACATATAAGCACCTAAAATAGGAGCACCTAAATATATATAAAAAAAATCTTGGTAAACTTTAAAAAGAGAGATCAATAGTGATATAGTCATAGTAGGGGATTTTAATTCCCCATGGTCATCAATAGATGGGTCTTCCAGACAAAAATGCAACAACAACACAGTAAGATCTTCCGGAGAAAAAAATCAATAAAGACACAGTGACCTTAAATGACACACTAGATCAGATGGGTTCAATTGATATTTACAGAACATTTTATTTCAAAGCAAAAGAATATACATTATTCTCAAGGGCACATAGAACATTCTCAAAGACACACCACATGTTAAAATACAAAATAAGTCTTAAATTCAAGAAGATTGAAATTATATCAAGCATGTGTTGGTATCAAGCATTACAATGGTATGAAACTAGAAATCAACTACAATAAAAAAACTGAAAAGCATTCAAACACATGGAGGCTAAATGGCCTGTTATTAAACAATGAATGGGTTAATAATGACATAGGGAAGAATTTAAAATTACATAGAAGCGAATGAAAATGAAAACACAACAACCCCAAATCTATGGGATACAGCAAAAGCAGCCCTGAGAAGGGAGTTCACAGTATTACAGGCCTACCTTAAGAAGCAAGAAAAATCTCAGATAAACAATCTAACCCTACACCACCAACAACAACAATAACAACAACAACAACAACAAAAAAAAAACTAGAAAAAAAAGCAACAAATAAAATCCAGGAAAGTAGAAGGAAGGAAATAACAAAGATGAGAGCAAAAATAAATGACATAAACACTAAAAGAACAATACAAAAGATCAATGAAACCAAGAGTTGGTTCTTTGTAAAGATTAACAAGGTCGATGAACCTTTTACCTGACTCACCAAGAAAAAAAAGTGAGAAGACCCAAATAAATTAAATCAGAAATGAAAGGGGAGAAGTAACAAATGACATCAAAGAAATACAAGGGATTATAAGAAAATACTGTGAACAACTATACGGCAAAAAATTGGACAATTTGGTCAAAATGGATAAACTCCTAGAAACATATAATCTTCCAAAACTAAATCAGGAAGAACCAAAAAACCTGATAGACTGATTATATTAATAAAATTGGGGCAGTAATAAAAAAAAACTCTCAAAAACAAAAATCCTTGAGCAGATGGCTTCACAGGGAAATTATACCAAACATTCAAAGAGGAACTAGCATCTATCTCTTTCAAACTATTCCAAAAAATATGAGAGGAAGGAAGCCTTCCAATGTCTTTCTATGAGGTCAGTATTATCCTAATTCCAAAACAAGGTAGAGACACAACAAAGAAAGAAAATAATAGGTAAATATCCTTGATGAATACAGATATTATAATTATCAACAAAATACTAGCAAACCAGATACATGATACATTAAAAAAAAACAACCATGATCAAGTGGAGTTTATCCCAGGGATGCAAGGTTGGTACCATATTTGCAAATCAATAAATGGGATACGTCATGTAAAGAAAATAAAAGAAAACTCACATGATCATATCAATAGAAGCAGAAAAACCATTTGATAAAATCCAGCAACCATTTTTATAAAAATTCTCAACAAAGTGGGAAAAGAGTGATCATACCTCAACACAAGAAAGACTGTATATGAACAACCTACAGCCAATGTCATACTCAATGGGCAAAAACTAAAAGCATTTCCCTTAAGATCAGGAACAAGACAAGGATGTCCACTTTCACCATTCATATTCAGCATAGTACTAGAAGTCCTAACCACAGTGATCAGACAAGAAGAAATAAAAGACATCCAAATTGAAAGGAAAAAGTAAAACTGTCATTATTCACACATGATATGATATTGTAATTGAGGGTAGGAAGCGGGGATGGCTGGGGTTGGCGGGGGGAGTAGTGGAGGGGAAATGGAGACAACTGTATTTGAACAACAATGGAAAAAAAATCCTATCAACTCCACCAAAAAAGTACTAGATCTAATAAATGAATTTGACAAAATAGCAGGATGCAAAATTAATATGCAGAAATCAGTGGCATTGTTACACACCAATAATGAACTATCAGAATGAGAAATGAAGAAACAGTCCCATTTATTATTGCAACAGAAAATAAGGTACCTAGGAATAAATTTAACCAAGCAGGTAAAGGACCTGTACTATGAAAAATGTAGGACATTGAATAAATAAATTGAGAAACACACACATAAGTAGAAGCATATACCATGTTCATGGATTAGAAGAATTAACATCATTAAAATATCCATACTACCTAAGGCAATCTACAGATTCAACATAATTCCTATTAAAATGTCACAGATCTAGAACAAATATTCCAAAAATTTGTATGGAACTAAAAAGACCCTAAATAACATTTGCAATCTTGAGAAAGGAGAACAAAGTTGGGATATCACAACACCTGATATCAAACTATATTATAAGTCTATTGCAATCAAAACTAGCATAAGAACAGGTACATAGATCAATGAGAGAGAACAGACAGCTCAGAAATCAAGACACAACTTTATGGTCAATTAATATTTGACAAAGGAGCCAAGAGTATACAATGGAGTAAAGACAGTTTCTTCAATAAATGGTATTGGGAAAATTGGATAGATACATGCCAAAAAGTGAAACCAGGCCACCTCCTTACATCATATACAAGAATAAACTCAAAATGGATAAAAGACTTAAATATAAGCCACAAAACCATAAAACTTCCTAAAGGAAAACATAGGCAGTAAAATCTCTAGCATCTCTTGAAGCAATATGTTTGCTGATGTCTCCTTGGGCAAGGGCAACAAAGGAAAAAAATAAACAAATGGGACTACATTAAACTAAAAAGCTTCTGCACAGGAAAAGAAACCATCAACAAAATGAGAAAAGAACCCACTGTTTGGCAGAACATGTTTGCCAATGCTACATCTTATAAAAGGTAATTTCACAAATATGTAAAGAACTTATACAACTCAACACCAGGAAGAAAATTATCTAACTTTTGAAAAATGGGCAAAGGACCTGAATAGGCACTTCTCCAAAGAGAACATACAGATGCCCAATAGACATATGAAAAGATGCTTGACATCACTAATCATCAGAGGGATGCAAATTAAAAACCACAGTGAGCTATCACCTCATGCTTGGCAGAACTGCTACCATAAATAAATCAACAAACAAGAAGTTTTGGCGTGGATGTAGAGAAAAGAGAACCCTAGTACACTGTTGGTGGGAATGCAGAGTGATATAGCCACTGTGGAAAACAGTATGGAATTTCCTCAAAAAACTAAAAATGAAACTGCCATTTGACCCAGCAGTTCCACTCCTGAAAATATATCCTAAAAATCCCAAAACACCAATTCAAAAGAATATATGCATCCCTATGTTCACAGCAGTGTTATTTACAATAGCCAAGATCTGGAAACAGCCCGAGTGCTCATCAGTAGATGAGTAGATAATAAAATTGTGATACATTTACAGAATGGAATACTATGCATATGCAGCAGTAAAAGAGAAGGCACTCATACCTTTTGCAACAGCATGGATGGACCAGGAGATTATTATGCTAACTGAACGAAGCCAGTCAGTGAAAGAAAAATAGCATATGATCTCACTTACCATATTTTTCAGACTATAAGATGTACTTCCCCATCCCCCAAATTTGGGAGAAATAATGGTTGTTAATGCTGCTTTTGAGTTCCATTTACATTAACATTGGTGAAATATTATGTTATTTATGTTATTGAATGTTTTATCATATTTTTTGCTTCAAAAATTTTTTTCCTACTTTCTATCTCTAAAACCTAGGTGTGTCTTATGGTCCAAAAAATACAGTATATGTGGAATGTAATGAACCAAATAAACTGACAAACAAAATAGAAACAGAGGCATGAATACATAAAATAGCCTGATATCTGTCACAAGGGAGAGTGGAGGAGTGGGCTGGTTGAAAGAAGGTAAGGGGATTAGCCAAAGAATACATATGAATAACTCAAGGACACATACAACAGAGTGGTGATGGCCAGAGGGAAGGTGCTGTGAGGACAGTGGTGGAAGGGAAGTGGGTAAAGAGGTTGGGGGAATGGGAACATCTGTAATAATGTAAACAATAAAGTAAAAAAAAATAAAAAATAAAATTTAATTAAAAAATAAAATTCACTGAAGAGCATTGAAGTGCAATAAAATTAATCCAGAAATATCACCTACAAATGTGTGCTGGCCAATTATGCCAAGATCTGGCTGATCTTTAAATTTTATTTTATTTTTTTGAAAAGGAGAGAAAAAACAGTTACCATATTTACTGAAAAGTTAATATGACCAAAATTTTTAATTATAGTCCATGCTAACTATCAAATCTCTTAAGGGCCACACAATCTTTTTATACTCAGAGTTTCAGTGTTACTCATCAAGAAATGATTTTGTGTTTGGGATGAGGGGAAAGTGCTTAAATTTCTTCCTCAGGAGGACTGGGAAGAGACAAAGATTAGAGAAAAGAAGAGATGAGTAAAGCACCAATTAGGAAAAATCCAAACCACCTCAGCTGCAACCTTGTCAATAAAAACTGCGTGTAGCCTACACAGGCTTCTTTTTCACCCTGTCAAACCAGATGGTTAGACAAAACACAATTTTCTTCTAAACAATACATATTAGCTGGATGAAGAGTGCTAGGCTGGGTGGTTCAGGTGGTTAGAGCATCATTCTGATGCTTGGAGATTGCACAAAGATTCTTGTGTCAGGGCACACAAGAATCAACCAATGAATGCACAAATAAGTGGAACAACAAATCAATGTTTCTCTCTCTCTCTTTCTCTCTCTCTGTTCCACTCTTTCTTTTTCTCCCTTCCTCTCTCTAAATAAACAAGTCCAGACTTGCCCTGTGCTTCAACCTTGGCTGTCAAAATCAACCAGGCAGGGCTCCCCACTGTCTCTGGGATAAAACCCAGGTCACTGGATGTCACATTCCAAATCCACCTTGACCCTATTTTTTTTTTACACATTTCCCTCCTGGCCCTTGATTCTTCTTTGGCTTGAATCAAATGATACACCAATTCTCTTTGTAGTTCCTCCAACTTAGTTCCTTCCTTCTTATCCTTCCAGGACCACTCTAAATTCTGTATAGCTCTTCCAGAGTTTATTCTGAGGTCTTTCTATCCCTCTAAACAGGGGAAAGAGGCAATCATCTCCCCTCCTCTAACTCTGGTGCTTTACCGCCCCCTCCAGAGAACACTGGCACCCCCCACCTCGTAGCCTCATATTATTTGGGTTCTCTCCCCTGATACAGTCCAATGCTGAAAGGTAGGCTTTTTCCCATTAGCTTGAACAAAGAAGACATTTAAACCTGTGCCAAATGAATGAAAGTGATTACACTTACGCTACAGTTGAGCCTTGAACACCACAGTTTTGAACTGTGCAGATCCAGTTTTACACGGATTTTTTCCATAAATACTGTGAATGTATTTTCTCCTGCTTATGACTTTCTTAATAACATTTTCTTTTATGTAGCTTATTTAATTGTAATAATACAGTATATAATGCATAAACATACAAAATATGTGTTAATTGACTGTTTATGTTATGGGTAAGGCTTCCTTCTGGTCAACAGTAGGATATTAGGAAAGTTTATGGGGAGTCAAAATTTATTCATAGATTTTCAAGTGTGCAAGAGTCAGTCTCTCTTACCCTTCATTGTTCAAGAGTCAACTGTATTTATGACTTCTGTGCCTTAGACAATTCAGACCACATTGACAAGATAGAGAGCCTTTGATAAACTGCAGAGACAAGGTTTTCTGGGAAATGGACCTAAATTCCACTGGCAGGCAGGATTTGGCCATCACTCAGGACAACCTTGTTCTAGCCAGCTTCTTGTTTACTTGGTAATTTATTGGATTTTTGACTGTCCACTTCCTAGGTCAGTGGTTCTCAAACCTACCTTATTATACAAGCTGCAGAGTATAATCTCCTGGCAAGTTCTTTAAAATCCCTGTGCCCAGACTCCAGCCTAGAGAAATCACATCAAAAGCTCAGAGGCAGGAGGCAGAAGAATTTTTTTAAGTCTCCTCAGGTGATTCCAATATACATATAGTTAGGACTGACAATAGCTGATCACAGAGATGATTATATTCAGCAAGATTTGCTCTGTTTGTATGTAACTAAGTGCATTCACTAATGCAGAAACACCTTTTTTCTACACCACAGGTGGCAAACACAAGGCCTGTGGGCTGAATCCAGCCCTCCTCTTTGTTTTATCCAGCCCAGCACCTTGGTGGCAGCTCCATGAGCTCTCACTTAACTGTTAAGGAGTAGTTACATTTATACAGTCCTAAAATTACATTCAGCCCTTTGAAGGCAACTGTGAGGCTAATGTGGTCTCCAGTGAAAATGAGTTTGACACCCCTGTCTACATTGATGCAACAGACAAGAATTTGGTGGGGGGTGGGGGGAGGCAGCTTAGCCACACACAGCAGGTTTGCCTGGATTGATAATTGGTTACCTGGATATCAGTTCCAGGCTAACAGAAGTACCTGTCTTCTCCACCCCTTCCCCATCTACATTTTTTACTTCCCTATGAACCTAGTTTCTATACACTAAGTCACATTATCTTACAAAATTTTTTAAAATTTCAGCCAGGAAAAAAAAAAAAAGATTAGAGACTTCCGGTCAAGATGTAGGCATAGGTAGACACACGGTGCCTCCTCACACAACCAAATTAAGGACAACAACAATTTAGAAACAAAATAACAACAGAACTGACAGAAAATTGAACTGTATGGAAGTCCGACAACCAAGAAGTTAAAATAGACACACTCATCCAGACCGGTAGGAGGGGCAGAGTCTGGTGCCCAGGTGGAGAGGGGTCGTGTAAGTGGTAGCACTAGGAGTCAAAGGCTGCAGCTGACAAACTCTGGGCGCGCAAGTTGGTAGAGGCAAACTCTGGGCCTGCAGGCAGTGGCTGGCAGACCCCGGGTGCAGGGTGGCAACAGGCAGACCCAGCGAAGCAGCAATTGTGAGGCCCAGCACTGCACCCAAGGCCACTGGCAGACCAGGGTGGTCCCACATTTGCACACAGATAAACCAGGTGAAACTGAGGAGTGACACATACCACACAACCCAGGGTCCCAGCACAGGGAAATAAAGCCTCAAAACACCAATTGAAAACACCTGTGGGAGTTGAGGTGCCAGGAGAAAGTACCAGCCTCACAGGGGAGTTCGTTGGAGAGACCCACAGTGTACTAGAATATACACAAACCCACCCACATGGGAATCAGCACCAGAAGGCCTCAGTTTGCTTGGGGGAAGCGGGGGAAGTGACTGAAATCTGGCAGAGAGTGAAGTAAGCACCATTGTTCCCTCTTGGACCCCTCACCCACAAACAGCTTCACAACCCAGCTGCTGGGTTGCCCCGCCCTGGTGAACACCTAAGGCTCCACCCCTTACACATAAATAGGCGAGACAAGAAAAAAAAATGGCCCAAACGAAACAATAGACCAAAGCTCCAGAGAAAATACAACTAAGCGACAAAGAGATAGCCAACCTATCAGATACAGTTCAAAACACTGGTGATCATGATGCTCACCAGTGTTCATGAATTGGTTGATTTGGGTCACAAATTAGATGAAAAATGAAGGCTATGCTAAGTGAAATCAAGGAAAACGCACAGGGAACCATTAGTGATGGGAAGGAAAGTGGGACTCAAATCAATGGAGTAGACCAGAAGGAAGAAAGAAACAACCAACCAGAAAAGAATGAAGAAACAAGAATTCAAAAAAATGAGGAGAGGCTTAGGAACCTCCAGGACATCTTTAAACATTCCAACATCCCAATTATAGGGGTACCAGAAGGGGAAGAGGAAGAGCAACAAGTGGAAAACTTATTTGAACAAATAATGAAGGGGAACTTCCCCAATCTGGCAAAGGAAATAGACTTCCAGGAAATCCAGGAAGCTCAGAGAGTCCCAAAGAAGTTGGACCCCAAGAGGAACATACCACGGCACATCATCATTACATTAGCCAAGATTAAAATGAAGGAGAGAATCCTAGAAGCAGCAAGAGATAAGGAGACAGTTACCTACAAAGGAGTTCCCATCAGACTGTCAGCTGATTTCTCAAAAGAGACCTTCCAGGCAAGAAGGGGCTGGAAAGAGGTGTTTCAAGTCATGAAAGGGAAGGGCCTACATCCAAGATTGCTCTATGCAACAAAGCTTTCATTTAGAATAGAAGGGCAGATAAAGTGCTTCTCAGACAAGGTTAAGTTAAAGGAGTTCATCATTGCCAAGCCCCTATTGCATGAAATGTTAAAGGGACTTACTAAGAAAAAGAAGATAAAAAGTATGTACAGTAAAATGACAGCAAACTCACAATTATTAACAACCACACCTAAAAGAAAAACAAAAGCAAATAAGCAAACAATAGAACAGGAACAGAACCACAGAAATGAAGATCACATGGAGGGTTATCAACAGGGGAGTGGGAGGAAGAGAGAGGGGGGAAGGTACAGAGAATAAGTAGCATAAATGGTAGGTAGAAAATAGATAGGGGGAAGGCAAAAATAGTATGGGAAATGTAGAAGCTAAAGAGTTTATGACACATGGACCTGAACTAAACGGGGAAATGTAGGTGGGAAAGAGTGTGCAGGATGGAGGAGAGTGAAGGGGGAAAATGGGACAAATATAATAGCATAATCAATAAAATGTATTTTTAAAAAGTTTAGAACTCTCATCTTGCAGTTAAATAATTCTCAGAATTTGAGGTTGATGATAAATATTCAAGAATGGTGAGTGATATTGGTTATAATTTCCCATGTTATTACAATAGCAAAAATTAAACCTCCCATTCTCCCTATGGGTCACCTACTGAATTAATCTAGAGACATGCTTAAACTTTGGGGAAGATTTATTAAAAAGGAGAGTCATGGAAAATTCACATGAGATTTTTTAAGTCAACTAAGTCTAAGCACACATTCTATCACAACTGACTATAAATCATGGTTTCCCTCCAGGAAAGAAATCCTGTGAATCTTTGCTAAAAGTTTTACAGATTATCCTCTTTTTATTTGATTGTTTTGTTTCCAGCTTTTAAAAAATATAATTAACATATAACACTGTATAAGTTTAAGGCTTACATGTATTGATTTGATACATTTATATATTGCAATATGATATTAGCTACAACCTCTAGTGTATCACATAATTACTACTTATTTTTTCCATAAAACACTTAAGTTCTACCCTCTTTGCAACTTTCCAGTACTATTATTATGCAGTGTTATTAACTATAACTGCCATACTGTACATTAGATTCCCAAACTTGATAATTTTGTAACTGGAAGTTTGTACTCTTTCACCACCATCTCCTCATTTACTCCACCCTCTGCCCCTGGTAATATTATTCACTATTTGTTTCTCTGGGTTCAGCATCTACAAATAAGTGATATTATTTGGCTTTCTCTGTCTGGCTTATTTCTTAGCTTAACACCTTCATGTTGTTGCAAATGACAGGATTTCCTTTTTCCTCATAATTGAATAATATTTCATTTTATATATATACATATACACAAAGGGAGGACCTGAAATAAGTTGGAATTATCCTCTGGAGGGTGGGCTCCTTTGGTACAGGCTCCCCCCCACCCCAGGTGATTGTTCTAGGAACTCATCTGTATTAGCATAACGGCTGGTGTTGTGGTGAGAGGTTGTGTTTGGCTTCAGTGGATTTTTTTTTAAGGTTCTTTCCATGCATTTTCCCCTTCATGATGGATGATTTACAAGTGCACCTGCTCACATCACACTGCATGTTCACTAGTTTTTAACCAACAATAGCATGACCTCTGTGCCCCATCCTCCCTATTCACCCAATCTCACCCCAAGTGACTTTTTTGTTGTTGTTGTTTTCCCAGGTGGAAAAAATCCTCAAAGGGAAACATTTTGCTGAGGTGGGACAGGTGAAACAAAAAGTGACAGAAGTACCCTGGGAGGTGTGGCTCAGTGGATTGAGTGCCAGCCTGCAAACTGAGAGGTTGCTGGTTTGATTCCCAATCAGGGCACATGCCTGGGTTGCAGGCCAGGTTTCCAGTTGGGAGAGGCAACTGATCAATGTTTCTCTTGCACATTTATGTTTCTCTCCCTCTCTTGCTCCCTCCTTTCCTCTCTCTCTAAAAATAAATAAATAAAATCTGAAAAAGAAAAATGGTGTAAGCAATAAAAAGCGTCAAAATCAATGAATTCAAAAAACTGTTTCAGCAATGGAAAAATGTCTCAATAGGTTTATTGCATCAAATGGGGAGTACTTGAAGATGACTGAAGTTTAAACATGTAAGAACAAATACACAATTTTTTATAAATAAGTTCCACATTTTTATTTATCTATTGACAGACACTTAGGTCATTTCCGAATCTTGGCTATTGTGAATAATGCTGCAATGAACATGAAAGTGCAGATCTGTCTATTGAGATCCTACTTTCATTTCCTTCAGCTAGATAATACCCAGAAATGGGATTGCTGTATCATAATATAGTTCTCTTTTAATTTTTTGAGGACCCTTTGTACCATTTTCCATAGCCACTTACCAATTTACATTCCCACCAATAGTGAAAAGGGTTTTCATTTTTACATATCTTGGCCAACTCTTATCTCTTATATTTTTGATGTATGGACTATTCTTTAGTAGATAGGAGATACTATTTGTAAAACCAGGTTTCTCCTACCTACTCCAAGCATGGTCTGTTTAATCATTCCAGAGAAATGTCTCTAGAGTCCCTATTATACTTGAATTTGTACTTTATTATTATATGCATTTCACTTACATTGATTTTAGTTTCAATATTACCTACTGGCCATTTCAGAGGCTGGAAAGTAACCCTTGCACATAGTGTGATTTTTTTTTAAAAACTAGCATACAGTTAACATGTGACAGTCTGAATGAAAAACTTCACAAATTCTGAGAAACATTAGTACTCATACAGATCTGACTGTTCCAACTACATCTGAAAGAGAACTATTCCATAAACTAGTGCTATCCTCCTTGAGTGCCCTTATCATTTCAGCACAATGATTTGTAAAGAGGTATGGAAGTCCAGCAGACCCATGTCCAGATCCTGACTCTTATTCATTTGCTACAATCTTAAGAAACTGCCAGCTGTCTCTGGGCCTCAGTTTCCTTCAGGACAACTTGAACATAATAAAATCTGTGCAAGGAACATAGATAATGTTGGAAAAGCACCCAGATATCGCCTGGAAGAGATGGATGATTCTAGGGAGGCCAAGAACTGCTGGTACCTTTGAAATGAGGTAGCTCCTGATCAGCCTAGGATGAAGAGATCAAGGGGCTAGCAAATGAAATTGCAGGCACTAGAAGGTCTAAAAAAGTTGCCTTAGGATTTCCAGGCAAGTTCTATCTCCTCAATAACTCTGGGAAGAGAATTAGGGAAGCAACATCAATCTTGGAGGGGCTAACTCATGGCTTTGGAATGTGTTGGTTTTGTGGGTGATGTTGAAACATATTGTTAGTATAAATGACTGAGCAGCTACAGTCATTAAAAGCAACACTAATAATGTCAGCCAAGAAGTGCTTCTTTGTCAAGAAGTTCAGCATGTTTAGAAAAAAAAAGACAGGGCATAATTTGTAAGCATGTTCATTTCCAATATTTTCCCCTCAAATTGTTAAAAAAGAGGCAAACTTTCACAAGAGACACAAACATACCATTGCCTAGTTCTATAGCAATGTCATCATTTCTTTGTTCATTGATTTGGGCTATGTCTGAAGGCTTCAGACATCAAACTTACTAAAGTCCTCACTGAAATTTTAGTCTTTGAAGCTAGTCATACCATTGTCATGGACAGACTGAACTCAGATATAGGGAAACTGAAAGCCTAAAAAATCTGTGAATCCTAAAACATTTATTTCATTTATGGTTATCATAGATACATTCCAAGTTTTATAAATATGTTTTGAGGTTTTCTTTTGAAAATATCCATTTGAAACCCTTTTTTACCTATCATTATCATGTGATGTTGTGTTCCCTTGGGCAGTTCCGTTTGGGTTGAGCACCTAAAATTCACCTGCAGAGTCCCTTCTTTTCAGAAGCCAACCCTGTCCTTTTTTCCCTGGAGTAAGAGACAAAGCTCCCTGGGATGTTAACGGACCTCAAAGCCTTCCCACTTTCTGCCCAGATGTTCCTACATCCATGAAAACCTGCATTCCTTAACATCTCTTCTGGGCCAGCAGTTCCTGAGGCATTCATGACTCAGTCATCTCAGTCACACACACACACACACACACACACAAACACACACACACACACACTAATCCCCACTCAGCATTGACTACAAATAACAGAGATGGGCCTGAGTGCCCTATGTGTCTTAACAAGATGGAAGTACCTCTTGGCTAAGAGACTTACCCAAAGCACCCAAAGTGGTGGTCCAGTTCAGACTCTTTCTGCATGGCCCTTGCCAATGTTATAGACTGGTAAACAAAGCAGCTCTGAAATAATGGAACCAAAGGAGCCACAGGGAAAGAGGATCCATGGTAGACTGAGATCTTCTCCTGAAGGCCTCTCCAAGAAAGTAAGAATTTTGCTCTATCCTAGAGCACAGAGAACCGTGGCCTTCAAGTTTATGTGCCAGTCCCAGCTCTACCCATTGTCCACTCAGTAGTCTGGAGGAATATTCTTATTTCTTCAGCTCTAAAGCAAAATAATAATCCTTTCCACACCTCCAGAGAAGGATGTAAGAGAAGCTACACACCCAATGGACTCCCAACACCACCAAGCAGGTCACCAAGGCAGATTTGTACATGTCCTGCACTGTAAGGCCAGAGTTCTCATCTGGAGCACAGAAGCATTCTAGCTCTCTTTACTGTCCCCTTCCTGCCTTCCTTCTGATTGCTGACATTTGATTCTGTCTCAAAACTAGACTAAGCAGCTTCACTTTTTCTTTATCTTTGTCTCTTCCTCTTACCATCTGTAGCACCAAGCGCAAGGCCTAGTCCAGGCTGGACACTCCATAATAACCTGTCCAAATGACCAGTCCTTTTAGTAATGCATGAGATTATGAATGAGAAAGCCTTTTATAAACTGTCTTATTTCTGGGAGAGACATAACATATTTTTGTGGAATGTTTCCATAGCCATATTTAGGTAAAGTCTGTGTCACTTGTCAAACACAGGAAATCAGGGCTGGGCACCAGTATGCTAGGTCCTGGGTGCCAGACTTATACCAAATGTTACCCCTACCACAACCTTTTGCAGCAAATTCAATGACATCCCCAGGGCTTGTGCATGGAAGCTGTGCCTCCCTAATATGCAGTGAGCATTTATGGTATATGAATCAAGGCTTACAGACCTCCCCACCTGAGGCTGAAGCTACCTGAAATCTAGAAGAAAATCCCAAGACCTTGCCATGGTCCCAAATCCCCATGGTGACCTGGCCCCTGCTTCTGTCTCCCATTCACTACGCAGCCTTGGACAGATCCTCTTTCTGCTCCTCCAACAAGGCTCTAATGCTGCTATTCCATCCACCCTTGGCCTGTCTACTTAGACTTCATCCTGCCCAACTGCAGTGCCCCATTACCAGGCTAATGTAGGGCTCAGCTCATTAGTCACTGTCTCAACATCCATCTCTCTCTTTCACATGTGTGCCATGTGTGCTGCTGTCTGGCTGTTTTCTGTGACCCCTGCAGGCAACAGCCAGATCCCCATCCCCAACTGTGACACACCACAGCTGGACTCACAGCCAAGGTTTAAAAAATAAGCACTGAACAAACCAAAAGTTATGATCACAAATGGTTTTAAAATAATCTCAATACCTACACACCTATTAGAATGTCCAAAATGCAGATCACTGGCAAGTAATGGCCTGGATCTCGAACAACAGAAATTCTCATTCATTGCTAGTGGGAAAGCAAGTTATACAGCCACTGTGAAAGACAGTGGGATGGTTTCTTGCAAAATTAGACATAGTCTTATCCTACAACCCAGCCATCTCACTCTTTGGTATTTTCACAAAGGAGTTGAAAACTTAACATCCACACAAAAACCTGCACATGGATATTTATATAAGTAATATTCATAATTTCCAAAATGTTGAAGCAAACCATGATATCCTTCAGTAGATGAATAATAAACTATGGTACATCCAGACAGTAGAGTATTATTCAACCTTGAAAAGAAATAATCTATCACACTGTGAAAAATAAAAACAGAAAGGAAATGTAAATGCATATAACTAAGTGAAATAAGACAAACTGAAAGGCTACATACTGTATAATTTCAACTTTATGATATTCTAGAAGACAAAACTGTGGAGACAGTAAAAAAATCAGTGGTGGCCAGGGTTAATAGGCAGAACACAGATGATTTTTTCAGGGCATTGAAATTACTCTGTATGATACTAAAATGATAGATACATGTCATTATACATTTGTCCAAACCCCAAGAATATACAACACCAAGAGTGGACCCTACTATAAACTATGGACTTTGGGTGATTATGATGTGCTGGTGCAGGTTCATCAATTGTAACAAATGTGCCAATCTAAGGAGGCAGACATATGGATAATTGGCAGGGAGGTTCAGATAAAACTTCAGAATTCTCTGTACTCTCCTCTTAATTTTGCTGTGAACCCCAAACTGCTCTTTAAAAATCTCAATCATAATATGAAATATGAACATTTCAAAAGCACAATGAGTTAACCTCTTACCCCATAAGATCACCGAAATTTAATAGAAGCA
The DNA here is from genome assembly GCA_004027475.1 of Anoura caudifer. Taxonomy (NCBI): domain Eukaryota; kingdom Metazoa; phylum Chordata; class Mammalia; order Chiroptera; family Phyllostomidae; genus Anoura; species Anoura caudifer. Next base: position 73,541 of record PVKU01006284.1, read on the forward strand.
GTTTGCCAGCATACTATGTTAACAAGCATAGAGAATATCCTCTCAAACATTCCTGGTGGAGGTGTTAATTGATATAACCTAATGGGAGGCAGGTGGGCCATTTTGAAATAAATATCAAAATCACAAATGCACATAGCCTTTAACCCAGCAATTCTACATCTAGAAATTTAGTCAACAAATACACTTGCAAATATTTCTGCGCAATGACATGAGCAAGGCTATTTTCCATTGAAACACTGGCTGTAATAGTGCAAGGTTGTAAATAGTAAAAGAATCCATCAAAATGTTCAAAATGCTGCTCATTGGATACACATATGAAACAAATACTGAGGTGTGTATACCACTAAGGTATGTGATGGTTAATTTTTACATGTCTCCTTGACTGGACCATGGATGCCAAGGGAGCTGGTCAAACACTGTTTCTGGGTGTAGCTGTGAGGGTGTTTCTGGGAGAGATTAGCATGTGAATTGGTGGGCTGACTAAAGTAGGCAGCCCTCTCCCAGGTGGGTGGGCATCATCTAATCTGCTGGGGGCCTAAATAGAGTCAAAGAGCAGAGGAAGATTGAATTCACTCTCCCTTAATGATTACCCTTGACATCAGTCTTCTCCTTCCCTCAGGGCTCCTGATTCTCAGGTCTTCAGACCTGGACTGGAATATCCACCATGGACTCTCCAGTTTCCAAACCTTAGACATACACCACTGGATTTCCCAGGTCTGCAGGTGGCCAGTTGTGGAACTTCTCACCCTCCATAATCACATGTGCCAACACCTTATAATAAATTCCTTCCTATAGAGATACATACTTGTATATTGTATTGGTTTTGTTTCTCTGGGTACCCTGACTAATACAGGTGGAAGGAAACTAGAAAATATTAACAATAGTTACTTACTGGTAAGAAAGAGGGAAAGAGATGGCTGGGGAAAAGAAAGAAGGAGACTTCACTGAATAGCCTTTTAAATTGTGTGATATCTATTCAAAAGTAAATAAAACATATGTTATCTATTTTTTTAAAAAGTTTAATTCCAAAATCTTGTTGAAAAGTTTAAGAGAAAAATAAGTAAAATGCCATTTTTAATTACATTCTTATCTCCATTTTAAAACTACAACAACTAAGGAAAGAGAAAATAGGTAAGTTGCCCAGGAGAAAAGGAAGCTGGGCCTCTGCTTCTAAGCTAGCACCCACCATACTCCAACACAGCCCCTTGGAGATGTCCTTGGAGCAAAATTTTAGGCTCAAGACATAAATTGTAAGGAAAGTGTCCCCACATATTTTAAACACTCATCATTTCTGGGTTGACAGGATAAATTGGATGGTCCTGTGAGGGAGCATCCATCCTGAAAATCAACTGTTGGAGCCATTTCCCACTGGGCCATGTAGATTCAGAAAGACTGAGGTTCAGTGCCTCCCTGTAACATCCAAGTAAGGGAATGATTTGGTTGAGTTTCCAGGCTCAACACCTCCGAATGAAGCAGCACTGGACCTTAGCACCTTTGGATGAAGAACCAAACACATCAGCACTCAACTGTCCAGACCAGTGTGGCCCATGAGCTGGAAATTTAAATAGACTTGATGTAGATTGATGGTTCCTTGATTCCTACTTGCCACCTTTGGGCCACTTACCGAACCTCTCAGAGTCTTATTATGTTTGGCCCTAAAGCTGGAATGATATCAATCTTGCAAGTTTGTGAGAAAGGTTAGAGATAAGGAATGTAAAGAACCCAGAACAGTGCATATTCCTACTGGGAATGCAATAAATGGTGACCATGTTATATACCCAAGTGAACAGCACAAATATCATCAGCCATCTCAAAACCACATGTTAATATCTCTCCAGTTTGTTCTGTCCTACCCTCACCATACATAGACTTCAGAGTAGACTGTGTCAATAAGTCCCACCTGTGCACCAGCTTCTGGTGTGACTTAGGCAAATCAGTTTTCTGTGCTTCACTTTCTTAATCTGCAAAATCAGATAATAATACTGACTACTTCCTCTATGAGACACTTAGAAGCAGACCTCACACATACTATTAACTATTATCCATCATAATAGTTATTTATTCAGTACCATTTAAACCATTGCTAAATGTTAGCTTGGTCTTGATTTTAACAGCCTAACACTGAGCTGAGAATCAGAGTAAAACACTGTACTCACTATAAAGCTATTCATATTCATACCAAGTCCAACAGACTTGCACATGCCAAACATGCGGTCTCCATTTTTGTGGCTCTACCCATGGCTTGTATTTATTTGCCTAATACCCATTAAGGGCTTTAAAGATTTACTCAATAGAAGTGGAAATCAACCCAAACTAAACTAAACAAAATAATCAATCTTGCTCCCAGAAACCTCCATTTTCAAAATCTTCTATAATCTCTTTTTGGGATATTCTTGTCTTTGCAGAATTATGTAAAAATATTCCTAGTTCCCTTTTGTTGACTCATTCAAGAAATACTTATTAAGCCCCCTCACAGTGTCAGACCCCAAACCAGACCCTGGAGAGAGAAAAAACATATAAAACCAGTCCCTGTCCTTGAGGAGCTATCACTAGGGGTCAGAGTAAAGCAAGTGGATGATGAAAATGTGATATAAGAAGAGTAGAGTAAAATTTTGGGGGTGGGGGATTTCTTTTCTTTTAAATTTTATTTTAATTGCTGTTCATGTACAGTTTTCTGTCTTTCACTCCCATCCCAGCCCACCCCCATCCCTTCCCACCTCCCTCCCATTTCCACACCCCGTAGTTTTTCTCCATGTATCCTTTATACTTCCTCCTCTAAACCCTTCCTCTTTTTCCCCTGAAATTCCCTGCCCTCTCCCCTCTGGTCACTGTCAGCCTGGTCTCTATTTCAGTATCTTTGGTTATATTTTGCTTGTTTGTTGGTTTTGTTGATTAAGTTCCTGTTAAAGGTAAGATCATATGGTATTTGTCTTTCACCACCTGGCTTATTTCGCTTAGCATAATGCTCTCCAGTTCCATTCATACTGTTGCAAAGGGTGGGAGCTCCTTCTTTGTTTCTGCTGCATAGAATTCCATTGTGTAAATGTACCATAGCTTCTTGATCCATTCATTTACTGATGGGCACCTAAGTTGTTTCCAACACCTAGTAAATGGTGCTGCTATGAACATTGGGGTGCATAGGTTCTTTTACATTGGTGTTTCAGGGTTTTTAGGATATAATCCTAGCAGTGGGATTGCTGGGTCAAAAGATAGATCCATTTTTAGTTTTTTTTAGAAAATTCCATACTGTTTTCCATAGTGGTTGTACCAGTCTGCAATCCCACCAACAGTGCACTAGGGTCCCCTTTTCTCCACATCCTCTCCAACACTTGTTGTTTGTTGCTTTGTTTATGATGGCCATTCTGACTGGTGTGAGGTGGTATCTCATTGTGGTTTTAATTTGCATCTCTTTGATAGCTAGAGATATCAAGCATCTTTTCATGTGTCTCTGGATCTTCTGTTTGTCCTCCTTGGAGAAGTGTCTGTTCAAGTCCTTTGCCCATTTTTTTAATTGGGTTGCTTGTCTTCTTAGAGTGGAGTCGTGTAAGTTCTTTATATATTTTGGAGATTAAACCCTTGTCTGAGGTATCGTTGGCAAATATTTTTTCCCATAGAGTTGGTTCTCTTATTTTAATACTGTTTTCTTTAGCCATGCAGAAGCTTTTTATTTTGATGAGATCCCATTTGTTTATTCTTTCCTTTATGTCCCTTGCTTTAGGGGACATAGCAGTAAAAATGTTACTGCATGAAATATCTGAGATTTTCCTGCCTATGTTCTCCTCTGGGACTTTTTTATGTGTCACAGCTTATATTTAAACCTTTTATCCACCTTGAATTTATTTTTGTGTATGGTGTAAGTTGGTGCTCGAGTTTCATTTTTTTGCATGTAGCTGTCCAGTTCTTCCAACACTACTTGTTGAAGAGGCTATTTTTACTCCATTTTATGTTGCTGCACCTTTTCTTGAATATTAATTGACCATAGAGTCTTGGGTTTATTTCTGGGCTCTCTGTTCTGTTCCACTAGTCCATGTGCCTGTTTTATGCCAGTACCAGGCTGTTTTGATTACAGTGGCCTTGTAATACAGTTTGGTATCAGGTATTGTGATCTCTCCTACTTGCTCTTCTTTCTCAAAATTGCAGCAGCTATTTGGGGTTGTTTATGATTCCATATAAATTTTTGAAGTGTTTGTTCTATGTCTGTGAAATATACCATTGGTACTTTAATAGGTATTGCATTGAATCTGTAAATTGCTTTGGGTAGTATGGACATTTTAATGATGTTAATTCTTCTGATCCATGAACATGGTACCTGTTTCCATTTGTTTGTGTCTTCCTTGATTTCTTTCTTCAATGTTGTGTAGTTTTCTGCATACAGGACTTTTACCTCCTTGGTTAGGTTTATTCCTAGGTATTTTATTTTTCTTTTTGCTATATCAAATGGGATTTTTTTTCTTGATTTCTGCTTCTGCTGTTTCATTGTTGCTATACAAAAATGCCTTTGATTTCTGGATATTGACTTTGTATCCCACTGTTTGGCCAAATTCATTTATTAGGTTGAGGAGTTTTTTGGCTGAGTCTATAGGATTTTCTATGTATACTATTATGTCATCTGCAAATGATGACAGTTTTGTTTCCTCCTTTCTGATTTGGATGCCTTTTAATTCGTTTTCTTCTCTAATCGCTGTGGCTAAAACTTCCATTACTGTATTAAATAGAAGTGGTGAAAGTGGACAACCTTGTCTAGTCCCTGACCTTAGTGGAAAAGATTTTAGTTTTGCCCATTGAGTATGATGTTGGCTGTAGGTCTCTCATATATGGCCTTTATAATGTTGAGGAATGCTTCCTCTATTCCCACTTTGCTGAGTGTTTTTATCATAAATGGGTGCTGTACTTATCAAATGCCTTTTCCACATTTATTGATATGATCATGTGATTTTTGTCTTTGCTTTTCTTTATGTCATGTATTACATTTACTGATTTGTGAATATTGAACCATCCTTGCATTGCTGGGATGAATCCCACTTGGTCATGGTGTAAGATCTTTTTAATGTATTGTTGGATGAGGTTTGCCAATATTTTGTTGAGGATTTTAGCATCTATATTCATCAGCGATATTGGCCTGAAGTTTTCTTTCTTTGTTGTGTCTTTATCTGGTTTTGGGATTAGGATGATGCTGGCTTCATAAAAAGAGTTTAGGAGTCTTCCATCATTTTGGATTTTTTGGAATAGTCTGTGAAGTATAGGTGTTAGCTCTTCCTTAAATGCTTTGTAAAATTCTCCTGTGAAACCATCTGGTCCAGGGCTTTTGTGTGTCAGGAGTTTTTTGATTACTGCTTCAATTTCATCTGCTGTTATTGGTCTGTCTCGGCTTTCTGCTTCTTCTTCCTTGAGTTTTGGGGGATTATATTTTTCTAGAAACTTGTCCATTTCACCTAGGTTTTCAAATTTCTTGGCATACAGTTCTTCATAGTAATTTCTTACAATCCTTTGTATTTCTGTGGTGTCAGTTGTAATTTCTCCTCTTTCATTTCTGATTGTGTTTATTTGGGTCCTCTCTTTTTTTTATCAATGAGCCTGCTTAAAGGCTTGTCAATTTTGTTTATCTTATCAAAGAACCAGCTCCTGGATTCATTGATCCTTAGAATTGTGCTTTTAGTCTCTATGTCATTTAATTCTGCTCTGATCTTGGTTATTTCCTTCCTTCTACTTGCTCTGGGCTGTCTTTGTTGTTGTTCCTCAAGTTCTTGTAGGTGTAGGGTTAACTTGTTTGTTTGAAATGTTTCTATTTTTTTTAGGTAGGCCTGTATTGCTATGAACTTCCCTCTTAGGACTGCCTTTGCTGTGTCCCATAAGTTTTGAGTTATTGTGAGTTCATTTTCATTTGTTTCCAGAAACTTTTTGGTTTCTTCCATAATTTCATTCTTGACCCATTCATTGTTTCAATGAATTCAATCTCCATGCTATTCAATCTCCATGAGTTTGAGTGCTTCAGGTTTTTCCCCTTGGGTTTGGTTTCTAGTTTCAGTCCCTTGTGGTCTGAGAAAATGCTTGGTATGATTTCAATTTTCTTGAATTTGTTGAGGCTTGTTTTGTGTTCTGTCATGTGGTCTATCTTTGAAAATGTTCCATGTGCATTTGAAAAGAATGTGTATTTAGATTCTTTGGGATGAAGGACTCTCTCTCTCTCTCTCTCTCTCTCTCTCTCTCTCTCTCTATATATATATATATATATATATATATATATATATATATATATATATATATATATATCAGTTAAGTCCATGTCATCTAGGGCATTGTTCAATGCCACAATATCTTTGTTGATATTTTGTTTGGAAGGTCTGTCAATTTTTGACAGTGGGTTGTTAAAATTCCCTACTATAATTGTGTTGCTGTCAGTGTCTTTCTTGAAGTTCTCTAATATTTTCTTTGTGTATTTAGGTGCTTCTATGTTGGGTGCATATATATTTATGATGTTTATGTCTTCTTGTTGGTGATTCTTCCCTTGAATATTATGAAGTGACCTTCTGGGTCTCTCTCTATGGCCCTTCGTTTGTAGTCTATTTTGTGTGATATGAGTATTGCTACCCTGGCTTTTTTTTCCTGTCATTTGCTTGGAAAATTTGTTTCCAGCCCTTCACTTTGAGTCTGTGTAGGTCTTTTGTCCTGAGGTGGGTGTCTTGTAGGCAGCATATGTGTGGGTCATGCCTTCTTATCCATTCAGCTATTCTATGTCTTTTGATTGGAGCATTTAATCCATTTATATTTAAGGTTATTATTGATAGGTGCTTATTCAGTGCCATTTTTGCACCTGTGTTCCTTTCTCTCTCTCTCTTTTCCTTCCTTTCCTTAAAGCAGTCCCTTTAGTATTTCTTGCAGGACTGGTTTGGTAGAAGTGTATTCTTTTATATTTCTTTTGTTTGGGAAGCTCCTTATTTGGCCTTCTATCTTGATTGAGAAGCTCACTGGGTAAAGTAGCCTTGGTTGCAGGCCTCTGATTCTCACTACTTGGGATATTTCTTGCCATTCTCTTCTGGCTTAGAGTTTTTCCATTGAGGAGTCAGGTGCTAAGCTTACCGGGGCTCCCTGGTATGTTACTTCCTATTTCTCCCTTTCTGCCTTTAAGATTCTCTCTTTGTCTTGGAGTATTGCCATTTTAATTATGGTGTGTCTTGAAGTGGGCCTCTTTGGGTTCCTTTTGATTGGGAATCTCTGTGTTTCCTGGATTTGTGTGACTTTTTATCTCATCAAATTAGAGAAGTTTTCCATCATTACTTTTTCAAATAGGTTTTCTATCCCTCACTCTTCTTCTTCTCTTTCTGGTATTCCTATTATATGAACATTATTATGTTTCATATTGTCTTGTATTTCTGTTCATTCTCTCTTTATTCTTTCTGAGCCTCTTTCCTTTTCTTGCTCTTTCTGGGTGTTTTTTTCTACTTTGTCCTCCAACTCACTGATCTGATCTTCTGCTTCATCAATCCTGCTTTTGATTCCTTCTATTGTTTTCTTCAGTTCAGAAATTGTATTCTTCATTTCCTCTTGGCCCTTGTTGATAGTTTCTATTTCCTTTTTTACATTGAGATAGTTTGCAGTGAGTTCATTGTAGTTTTCCTGTAGTTTCTCATAATGCATTGTGAGCCCATTGAGCTTCCTGATAACCATTGCTTTGAACTCACTATCTGATAGTTGAGTTGCCTCTATTTCATTTCACATTCTTTCTGAGGTTTCCTCTGTTCCTTTCACTTGGGGATTGTTTCTTTGTCTTCCCACTGTTGGTGAGACTCTTCTTGTTAGCCTCAGCTTCCTAAATTGATCTGTTCTGGCTTCCTGGGTTTATGGTGTGAACTTCTGTGATAGAATACCTGTGAGATTTAGTGGTGCAGTCTCTATGATCTCCTAAGCTCACTGGTCTTGAGCTGTTGTTTAAGTTAGCTCTGTGTTTGTCTTTGGGTTTTGATCATTGTTGGGTCTTTCTTTGGTGGGTCCTTCCCACCAGTTGGTTAACTGAGGGTCATTCTGTCCACCACCTTTTGTATTTTGTTGTGCTGGTGAGGGCAGATTGTGTTGAAGCTGGTTCTTCTGTGTATACAAGGTTTTGAGGATTCTCTCTTGCTCTTGTTTAGTTGTTTGTACTGGGTAGTTTCTCCACTATTTAGTTGTATTTCCATATAGGTCCTGGATTGAGATTTGTGTGTTTTCCACTCCCTCCTTCACCTTCTTCTGTTGTTATCTGTTGGTGGTTCCTTTGTTGTTGGGTTTCCTCTTCCAGTGGGTATCCTGGTATTTACCGCTTCCACTTATCTTTTTTGTGATCCATTGGAGGGGGACGGCAAAATGGTTTAAGACAGCAGGAGAGTATTCTGTGATATTTTCAGTAGCAGCCAATAGAGAAGAGATAGGAGATCCTTTGACTATGTATAGTGTTAACCATGATCTTCCACCCAACTAGCCACTTTTTAGAATGGATAGAAAGAAGATAAGACTCTTGTTGGGAAAGAAAGGATTGTGAGTTGCATCTAGAAAGCAGTGAGGTTGTGGGAGGTCAGAATCTGAGGTAAGAAGAGAGTAAAGGATAGTAAATAGGTTTACTGTGTGAGAGAATAGAGTTAACCACTACAGTAATAGAGTTCAGGAAACTGTGAAGTGGGCTAAGATCTGGGAGCAGTGTTGTGAAGTATTTACAATTCTATAGGACAGCTATTATTCACAATAATATTAGAGCAACAATCATATGATAGAATCTGTGTGATCTGGATAACAAGAATAGGGAGTATAAGACTTTGAGTAGTGTTCTGTTGAAAGGTTAGTGAAGTGAAGGACAGTAAATTAGCAGTACACTATGAAAGGGAAAACAGGGGAAACCTGTCAAATGACACAATATAATCAGTCAAGCAAAGAAGACTACGCAGAAAAAAAGAGGAATACAAAAATACTATTAAAATAAAAGATGTAAGAATAAAGAAAAAATAATAAAAATACAAATATTCAATAACTTGCAGGTTCTCTGTAATAGTGAAGTGAAATTCGCCTCACTGTCTCATCTGTTGGGATGTCCCCTCTTGGGTCCAACTCTGGCCTTTTCACAGTTCCAGGTTTGTTTGTTTTTATTCTCACTTGTGGGTATTTTAAATAAAAGGCAGAAGAAGGAAAGAAGAAGAGACAAAATTGGAAAGAAAGGAAGAAGGAATAAAGCAAGAAACAAGGAAAGAGAGGTAAAAGGAATTGAAAGATAAAAAATGAAAATTAAACAAATAAAAAATTACTTAAAAAAAAAGGAAAAAGAAAAAAGGGGAGGGGGGGCCTTTTGTTGATTTCCAACTGGCCAAACCAGTTTTTCTGGTCTTACTGGCTGCAGCAGGCTGAGGGGCATTTGGTATGGCTTTTCTCCCTTCCCGATCTCCACTCAGTCAGCTTCGGGCACTGTCCCCAGAGCTTCCTTGGTGCCTCTCCCTGGACCCTTGGGTGTGGAATCCCGGTCTTCCTCAGAGTGCTCTTTCCCTGGGGTTACCGCTGTGGGCTGGGGTGAAGGAGCGCACTGGCTCAGCCAGGTTGCCTCAGTCCTATGGGTGTGGGTGTGCACCCTTCCTAGTGCTATGCGGATGTGCAAGGCCTTCTGCGCAACCTTGGGAAGGTAGCCGGAGCAGCTGCTACAGGAGAATTCCCCAATGTCTCTCTTTTCACTTTTTCTTTTTGAGAAATTCCTCCCACTCAAGCCTGCCACTCCATACAGTGACCTGGCCTCTGGCACAGCCCAATTCTGCTGCCAGACCAGTGACTATTGGGGTCAGAGCCTGTCACTGCAGGACTCTCAACTCTCCCCAACCAGCATCCACAGACTCTGTGGGTCCTCATAGCCCCTGTGTGTTTGCTACTTAGTCCTTATTCCCCTCTCTGCAACTTCAAGCAGCCAGGTCTCTCCCAGTGCTGCTCAAACCTTGTTTGGCAGGGGAAGGGAGCAGTGGACCTGGCTCTCTCCCAAGGATCCTGTGGAAGACATTGTGGCAGGCACTGGGCCTAGAGTTGCAGCCACCCTGGTCTCCACACTGGTCCCTGGGACCTTATTGTCCTGAAGCACTGTCCTCACCATCTGGTGTTTCAGTGTCCACTACAATCTTTGGTCTCTCATTTTCATATATGCTGGGGTACTGTTGGCCGTTTGCTCTGCTCCTCCACAGATTGGCTAGGTTTTTCTCCCGTGTGTTGGAGGGAGTAGAATCTGCTCTCTCCTACCTTGCTGCTGTGTTCACCCCTGGGATTTCTTTAAATACAAAGAGCTCTTATCCCCAGTCAGCCTCCAAAGTAACAGAAGAATATGTCTTGAATTAGGATTTTCTCTCACCTGCTTTACATACTATTCTCAATGGATTCCCTTCTTTGCTGAATTTCAAAGCTTCCAAGATCTCAGCAGCTGGGAAGTGAAAGGCAGAGGGCAGAAGCCCTGTGCCCACCAGAGGTTCTGCCTGAGGGGCTTGTGAACAGAGGGCAAAATCTCCCACGACTCTGAGGGAACAGAGTAGTGAGTACAATTCCCACAAAGTCCCATTCTGGGAGCCTAGAGTAAACTTTAAAAAAAAATTAATTCCAAAATCTTATTGAAAAGCATAAGAGAAAAATAGGTAAAATACCATTTTAAATTATATTCTCATCTCCATTTTATAACTGAAACAACCAAGCAAAGAGAAGATAGATAAGTTGTCCAGGAGAAATGGAAGCTGGGCCATGTTGTACTGTATGCAAGTAAGATAAACAAGCAACTGAATAAAAACCATCTTTAATGGAAATATGTTTGTGTGCTGCTGGAACACACCAAAGGCTTCTGCTGAATGAAAGAACCAAGAAATATGTTGTAATACACACTCACAACTTTCTAAATTTAGAATTAGAAGTCATTGTCAGAATCTCAGCATTCAGCTTTCCAAACACTATATACTTTATAAAGTAAGAATATAAATAAACTTCACAGTGACAATCATAGTAATAGTACCATTTTGTATTTTTACTTTTTTCTATTTCTTCTTTCTTGTCTCTTTATGTTTCCAGTATGACCATGTGGTAAGGTAGAAAGTCAGTTTAAAAGTCATCTCTACATTTTAAAGATAAAAAGGAGATAAAATCATAAATACCGAGGTTTACCCTGGGTTGTTCAAACAGTAAAAAGTCAGATCAAAAGCATCTAATTCCCTCACACTCAGCAGACTTGCCTAGCAACATCAAATGAGGTCAAAGGGCTCAGAAATTAGGTTGGCGTAAGTTATTTTAAGAGGAGCTTGCTTTGCTAGTGAAAGAGGAGCTTTTTTGGCTATTCATTAGTTTGCTTTGCTAATGAATAGCCAAAAAAGACAAGAAGGTCAACTGAAAAGGGCAGAATAAGAAGCCAGAGGTTTTACAAATTGTTTCATTAAAGTACATTAAGACAACAAAGTAGCCTCGCCAGTTATTAGTATCAGTTTTTTAATGTTGAAACCCAATGTTGGTGAAAGCATAGGAAAATGGTATTCATATCATGCTGGAGGGAATATAAATTAATAGCATTTTCCTAAATTAGTTTATAGCAAGTATCCAGAACTTCAAAACTGTTGATGCCCTTTGACCCCACAATTCCACCTCTGGGAATGTGTCCCAAGGAAATAATCCAGCAGTGATACGAAGTTTTTCTACAAAGATGTTAGTTTTGGTAATATTAACAATATAAAACAATGAGATATATACCAACAAGAGTGAATAAATTATCTGTATAATGGGATTTAAAAGCTTTTATAGAAGGAAAATCATTAACATGGTGAAATGTTCATATGTTATTGAAAAGGAAATAGGTAATAAAACAGCAGGTACAGTACAAGTATACTCTCTCAAAATGTATATGTATTCATGGGAAAAAAAACATACCCACCAAAATATTAACAGTGTTTATTTCACAATGATGGGGAACACTGTGCACACCATTTAAAAACCATTTTTAAATGGTTTATATTTAAAAAAATATTTCAGTTACAGTTGACACTCAATATTATTTTATAATTTCAGGTGCTAGACTTGTCAGGGGGATAACTTTGTAAATTATGTAAATATCTTACAACTATGATATACAATGATATATTTTTATTTTTCATCTTTTTAACTTATCTATTGGTATTCTGTTTTAGCTTTATTTTTGACATTGAACATGTGCTGTCTGTGTAAATTTTTAAGGATGTGCTTCAGAAGTGGGTCTTAGCCAGTCCTCGTCCACACCTGTCAAGTTTTTCTCCTAAGTAAGCTAACAGGCAGGGGCCCAAAGGTTTTGAGGGTTAAAAGATTAACAACTGTGGGTTAATCTGAGAAAGGCCATTAGTATCTTTTAAATCCATCCCCACTACCAGGAAGATCAAACTCATCTCAAGAAGTGTTTTCTGCTTGTCTGGGGAGCATTGTCCTCTTCCTTAGCCCATATGATGCATACATTTACAGTGAACATACTCAGCCTCTAACACACACATGGTCTCCAGTCACCTGAGGGAGAATACTGTGATCTCCCAAACCAGCTGGTCACTCTCTGTATCTTTCAAAACTTCCTTCCCCACCATCTAGGTCTTCCCACCTTCAGAGCCACAGTGCAAACTAGCATTTTGCTTAAGAGTGAGGAGTTTTAGTTTTAATTAAATTAAGTGATAAACCTCATTTTGTTCTTCTTTTTATTTCCTTTCTTGAACCAGCCAGATTCTGTCCCATTTTCTTATTCTTTCTTTCTCACAAGAACAGTATTGATAGAAATTATCGATGTCAATGGTGTCCAATAAGAAATACAGGGCAGTGTTTATCACCTGCTAAAAGAGTGCACAGCCTTCCATATAGCTAGCTATAGGTGTCATATTTGTAAGCCTTTTAAAAAAGCATGCTCATGTTTTTAAGGTTACATTTTAAGCCCTTATTGAAAGAAGCAGGTACACGCCTTGCTAACACAATACATTATAACTTCAAGTGCAACCAGTGGTGGTCTGTTTATAGTACTGCAACACCTTCAGTCAAACACTGGGCTAGATTATGTCCTTCTAAAACTAGAGAAGCTTAATGGAAAGAGATAAAATAAATCTAATTCTAACATCAGCAACAAACAGCATTTTAATAAGACTTTATTACAGTATTTTTCGATTAAACCTCACAATTTACCAAAAATCACATAACTGTTTATAGTTTATAAGTAGCAGAGAGTAATAAAATATATTTCCCATATGATTATATTGCATGGTTAGTCTTTGATAGAATAAAACATCCATAATCATAGGCAATCTTTTAATATGACTCCCAGATACATCTTAAGGTTAAATATACCCACACAGCTATGTAACTCCAAGAAAATATTCAAATCTTGTTTCAACAAACAGCATAACTTCATCAGCCTCATCAGATTCCATTTGTCCCTTCTAAATATTGCATCAATGCACAAGTAAACAAACAGGAGGAAAAAATACAGGAACACAAACCTGAGAAGCAGTTCATCTTGCCATCTCTTCTTTTCATCACTGGGGCATTTGGGTACCACCAGCCTCACAAGAGGTGGTCACTCTCAGGGGAAGCCTTTGGGTTTCTTCCCCAAATGGAGCCAGCTGAGCTGAGGTTGGTGTTTAAAAACAAATGTGCATTTTGAAGTCAGACTTGGATAGAGGGACTAATTCCTTTTTTCTTTGCCAATGAGCTCTGGATCTGGTCTGTGCAGCACGAGAGTTTTACCTCACATCTTGTCAGGTGACCCAACTGTGCTACAGCTAAAAGAAAGAAGAAAGTGGGCTCTAGGCGATGACTGTGTCAGAGCCTATAGAACATTAATCCTCAGCAAGACACATGTAGGGAACTATAAGCAGGAAACTCACAACCAGGCCAACAGTCAGAATCATTCGGAAAATGTGCCAAAGCCTTATGAAACACCAGCACTCTGTACTGCACTGTCACTTTTTGTGTTTCACAAGGCCATGTCTCTCTCCTAATACCACTTTGCATTAAACCTGGACAAGACTTGTTAAAATGTCTAGCCTGTCATATGTTCCTGTCATTCAAGTCTGGTGTCTCATACCTTCTCCCTGTTGTGCCAACCTCCCAACCTTTCTTATAACAAACAACATCTACAGACACAATGCTACATGACCTTTCATTCAGTTTTTCCTGTTTCAGACCTAGGGTGTCTTTATGACATGCCCACCACCCCTTCCATGTGCCCTGAGAATATGCCTAATCCATTCATAACAGATAGTGTTATCTGATTACCTCCTTTATTTTTGTCTTATGGCCGCTCCTGTGTCCTGCATTCAGATTCATGTTCTCAAAATGGCACAGGATCCAGCTTATCATAGTGCTACTCAAAAAGCTGCAGCATAGAAGGAGAAAGGGCTCAAACTCCTGCTCTGCACTCAAAGCCTTCTTTCAGCTGACCTCAGCATACCTTCCTGCCTTATCTCAGGGCCTTTGAAAAAAAGCCTTTGCTCTTATTCCAATGATACTAGAAGGCACTGTTCAAACCTTTGTTTGCACACACCCTGAAGCCATCATACTGCCACTCTCTCTCCTTATCTTCTTGAGTGTGACCCCACCCACTCTCACAACACTCCCCACTTCTCTTTCCCCTCCTCACACTTCAGTCTGCACCACCATTCTCTCAAGCATAACACCTGAGGCATTCTGAGTGATTGTCCTGTAACAATAACAGAGATAGCAAGTATGGGCACTTACAAATATGTCACACAGTTTTCTAGGAAATATAAACACTTTAGGCCAATTTTTCAAATGAAAATACTGATGCATAGAAAAAGTAAGTACTTTCCCCAAGAATCCCTTAGTCTGGCACTGCTCTTCAAGTTCTACCTGGGATCAGGGCTATTTATTTGAGAATGGGGTTTATGTCCTCAGGGACAGTGCAACTTCCTCACTCTTCTTGGTACCCTTTCCAGAGACCACATCAGAATGCCTTCTTATTAGAGGTAATTACCAAGTAGCCTTGATTAACTGGTAGATTAATGAGCTTTAATGGAGAGACAAAATATTCCCCTTTAGCTATGGACAAGGATTTCAACAATGTTAAGAATAAGCAGAAGGATCTTGAAGTTTAAGGTAACATTCCTGTAGTGCTTTTGCTGACATTGTTAACCTGTCTATAATGTGAATGTTCAGGTCTAGGCCATATGGAGAACCAAAATACCTCTAAAGACAATCTCACTGAAGTAGCTGGGAAGCCCATCTAAAGTTGGGGGGAACTTTCTACCTTCCCTTGTATTGTAGAGTAACCGTGAGGCTGGGGAGACAAACTCCACCCAGCTCCAGGGTTGGTCCCAGTGGTCTGAGTCAGCCAAGGTCATCGCACCATTTCTTCCAAAGAACTCAAGGATGGGCATACCCTGAGCAAACCCAGAAAGTACACGGCATCCTTCAGGCTACAGCAAGAGCAAGGCTCGGTTTTTTTTTTGCTCAACAGTGCTGGGAAGCACCCTGTCAAGAGGCTGCCATGGGCACCTCTCTTAACAATAAGGAAAATAAGTCTGAGAATGAAGCTCATACACAAAGCAGGGTCTCCAGAGAACTACAGAGAAAGTGGTAGAAACTGACTCAACCCATATTACTTCTGGAATGTGCAATGACAAGAGCCAATATGTGCTTTTTGGTGTTTTTAAGTCAGGTCAGTAGAGCTGAATTTTCAATTACTTACAACCAAAAGTGTCTTAACTTGCATAAGCTCCCACAGCAGAGAGCAGCAGTAGTTGAGGAGCCCGGAGGGACGACTCAGGAGAAGGAAGAGTCTGAGCTCCTTTTCCTCTGCACCAGCAGCTAGTCACAGTTCTGCCTCTGGCTCCTCCCCCTCCTCCGATCTCTCCCTGCTCCTACTCTCCACTCCCCCTCCCCACTGCTGCTCCTCTTCTTTCCTTTTTCCCTCTTTTAATCTTTCTTCCTATAATGAAAGAGAGAAAGCCAAGTAGGTGTTGAGTGGACAAAACAGCCAGTAAAGGTAAAGGAGAAGCTGCAGTCAGTGGTGGTTTGCAACTTTTAGACAAATAAATACCACCTTGTGAGTTTCCAGATTTGGTTGTTACAATCAGAAACACACTAGCAGGACCTGGGGGCAAATGATATTTCATTTAAGAGATACTTCTGGCCTCCTACTGGGCACAAGTCCCTCCTCTGGGCTCTTTGGAAGGAAAAAGAAAAGATCAGGAACACTCAGCCTTGGCCCCAAGAAGCTTACTGTCAAATACATAGGCAGACCTTGAACGTGACTTTATCAGCTTAACTGAACACAATAGGTATTCACCTCTCAAAATGGGAGTTTGTGACCAGGATTTTTAAAATCAGTTTAGCTTATTATCTTTACTGAACCTCTATCAGAAAGAGAGATTTCATTCCAAGGACTTTCCTGACCCCCTTTTCCACTCAACACAGTTTCTTCCCCCTTCCTCCTTCCTGTTTCTCAATGAGGAGAAAAGTGTCAGGAATCTATACAGTTTAGTTTAACATGTGTGAACACACACACAGGAACACATACCCCCCACACACACACACTTGCCTGGGATTTGTCAGTTGCTTTGTTCCCCCACAGAGTCTAGGAAAAGCAGTTATAGCTGGCAAGAAAAATTCAGTATCAAAAATTTAAAGAAAATCTCTAAAACTCCAGGCTTATTTAGGTAAATGCTGGAGCACAGAATTCACTGGGCCAAGCCCAAAGTTAATGTTAAAATTATTGGAAGACATCATTATGACCTGGTTTTACCAGGAACATGGTCTTTGCAGAACTCCAGAACGTCTGTATTTACACTTAAGTGAACAGAAATAATTTATGTGTTGTCCTGGTATATTTTAATAGAAAAGTTTACACATTCAAACGACTTGCATTTAAGAGTATCTTTAATGTGGTTGGAATCCATGTGTTTTCTGCGATCCACAAATAATCCATGTTTGCTAAACATCACAAATGATAAGAAAGGAGAACATGGAGAAGCACATACAATATGTGTGTGCATGAGTGTGTACCTGTGTGTGCCTGTGTGCAAGCATGTACATACCTGGAATCTAACCTCAGTTCTTCCTCCACATGCTATGGATTTTTAAGAAAGGGTTGTAAACCTTTGTTTTACTAAGTTCAGCAACTTTGTAATTAAAGAAACACTGACCTGGGCTCCAAGAGACCTGTGGTTTTAGGGAAATGACTTCACATGTCTGTAGCTCAGTTTTTGCATCTGAAAATAAAATATAGTATAGACTAAGTCCTTGCTGCACAAAGTATGGCCAGAGACCATGAGTACCACCAGGAAGCATGTCAGAAATGCAGAATCCCAGGCCCCATGCTCAAACTACTGAATCAGAAATTGAATTTGAATAAGATTCCCCTTGTGACTCCTGAACATGTTAAGGTTTGAGGAGCACTGGCCTAAATGATTAATCTGAAGTGCCATCTGGTGACACATTCTGTTAGTTTAACTTTTGTGAAAAATTTAACACACTGTGCCCAAAAGCTGCCTTGTAACATTTGTGGTTAGGCCCTGGGAGAATCTGGTTTGATGCTTGTCTGCTGATTTCAGTCTTGTTGGAGGCAATGATGTAAACAAGTCCAATCATCTCTGTAACTCCCCCAGACTGCTGAGCCATATTGTGATTTCCAGCTTCCTATGAAACCTCTTAGGAGAATGCCATCTCTTAATACTTCAGACCTATAAACAGGTTTCACATCTATTACTGGGCTTGTAGGATTTTGCCAACACAGATTAGTGAACAGGAAAGACTCTAGATGAAGTATAATAGCAATAGTCTTTTGGCAGCAAATGAAGCCACGATGGCTAAGAGAAAATATGAACTGACTAAGAGTGAGCCAAGTCTGGCAAAGCTCCTTCAATCTTCTATTTAATGGGGTTATACATGGGGAGGATGGGCAGAACACTGTGGACTTAATAAAGTAGAAGCTAATAAAAGCATGTGCAAACATTTTTCTGTGAGCAAGATGAAGAATACAATTAGAAGAATAGGGCACTCTCACAAACACCCATACTTCATGGCAAATGGGTCAATCTGAAGAGTGGTCTCAAGTGAAAACCTCAGATGCTGCACTTGATTCCTCCCAAGAAAACAACAGCTAGGTTGGGTGTGGACATGGTCATGGTTATCCTCTTGTATGGCAAGTCAAGAGTAGAGGGGGGAAGAAAAACAAATGAAATACATTCCCCCCCCCCAAAAAAAAGGAAATTCAACATTTTGAAGCAGAACTGAAATCTGAAGCCAAAAAAAATATCTAGTGGACTTTGGGGGGAAAAAACAGAGAATGTGGAAATGAATCCTGGTAGTCCATCATCCCGGATTCTATAAATACTGGAGAGGAAAGGGTCACAAAGCCAAGCTAGAGATTGAGAAGGGAGCTGGGAGGCTCAGATCAGATCCCTACAGCATAAAGGCAAAGCTCACAAGTTCTCCACATGAGGGGTGACCTGGAATTAACATGGACTGCAGATTCACTGACTGAGCAAATCAAGAACCCAGGAGATCCCATTAATGAAACCAGAGGCCAAATCTGACTATATGAAATTTAATAGGGACAAATCTAAAATCCTATTCTTACTTCCCAAACCCAATTTTTTAAGTATGAGACAGGGCACACAAAAAGCAAAAGCACTGATGGAAAACACAAACAAACATATATTGGGATTTTGATTGACTAAGACATCCTCTGTTAATTCTAAATGTGATCAGAGACTTGCTTAGCTGCCCGGGTAGAAGCATAATTTCTAATACAAGGAAGGGTGGTCATGCTTGAAGTTTGCCTCCAGAGCAGTGTTTTCCAAATGTTCTCCCACCAGGGTACTCAGAGAAAATGATAAAGGGGCTGCTTGTGGCCAGAGAAGACCAGCCAACCCCTTGGCCATCCCAGAGCCAAGGGAATTAATATGTGTACACATGTAAGTCACCAGACCAAGCTAGAGGCCAAGGAACCCTACCACAGATTTGGAAGTAGGGTAAGGGGGTATAAAGTTTCAGAGTCTGATTTAAGAAAGACATTTGTAACAATAAACCTCTCAGCAATAAAATGGCCAAATTCAAAGATGGTGTGTTTGCCCCATCCTCAAAATACCTAAACAAAGGCCACTTGAAGCAGGCATAAGCATCTAATGGGAATCCCTTCTACCATCTCTTATTGGCCCTCTGATTTTGCATTCAGTTTCTGGGTTCTTTTGTTTTGTTTTGTTTTGCCCTCATAATGTTTACCAAACAGGGCCAAGGGTGGGTACGATAAACTATTACCAAAAGGACCCCCCACTAGGTTCACTATGCCTGCCGCCAGAGGAAAGGCATCTCTCAATTCCAGAGATTTGTGAAAAGAAAAGGAAATATTTATTTAAAGCTATACAGACTTAGAGTAGTGATCTAATGTCTTCATCAAATATTAAAGTCCTTTAGGATACCCACAGATGCACACAGTCCTTCCTTCTCCCTCTAGCCTAATCTGGGGTACCATATCTCAGGAAAAGAAGTAGAAGTCTGTGATTCAGGCTCCTGGCACCATCAGCTGTGTCACCACCAGGATCTCCAGTTTATCCAAAGCCATGTGGCATCTTCCCACAGCCCACCAGCAAGAGTCCTTTCACCCCTTTTCTTCCAGGCAGTCTCTCCTGCTCCCTAAGCCACATGACAAAAGGGAGCACCCCAAAGCCATGTGGTTCTCACTCTCCCTGAAGCTGTGGGGATCCCCACTCTGCCAAGGCCATGTGGTTCTCTCCCTCACATGGCTGCCAAGTCTGGGTTTAAATCCCTGCACCAACCTTCCTCTGCACCCTCATTTCTGACTCCTTGTACAATCGGTTACATCTGCCAGCATTCCCATATCCTTCCAGCTTTACTGTGCTGTCATAGTGAGTCTAGGCAGGTGTGGCCCTGTGGCATGGAGCCAATCATTTCCAATCTCTCAAGCAGGCACTGTAACCAGGAGGAGTTGCCTCCCAGTTACATCTTGGGTGGAAGTCCCTTCCATTCCCCTGGCTCAGAGCATGGCCACAGCTATTTAACGTATCTATGCAACCAGCTAAAGGTTATAGATATGTTAAATGACCATGACAGAGGTTAGCTGCAAAGCCATTGCTGTACAAAATAGCTCTGCATGTTCTTGCTCCATGTGTCCCTTCCCCCAACTCACACCTGTGGGGGAAGAGGGGAGGACATCCTATATATCTTTCTAATATTTCCTGGACACCTTGAGTTCTGGACCCCATTCCAAATCCCTATTTGGGGACCCCCTCTTGGCTGCACCCTGTTATAATAACATGTCACTGTGCTACATATAAATTTACATTTGGAAATGGGAAACTGGGGACAGTAAGGACAAATCTAAGACTAGAATTTAGATCTACAAACTTGAACAGCTTTTCTCATTTACTCTGTCTCAGTGACTAGCTGTACATTTCTGTGAATTTTGGGTGCACTTTTCAGTTCTTCCAATAAATAAGGAAGTCTCTTTTTAATAAGGTAAGATGATATAGTACTTGTATTACTTATGTCAATTTCTAAGTAAGATTCACAAATGAATAAATGTGTCCTTACATGTGCCAGTAAAAGTAAGGTGAGCAGTATGGTCCCTAGTTTCCTTCAAAACAAGTTAGCTAGTATTACTAAACCAGTAGGAAAGGTCAAAAGGTATTAATTAGTATAGATTTTTTAAAATATTTTTATTATAAAAAGATATACATAATACAGAATATGGGAAAATAAAAGATTTATAAATACTTCATGATCTTCCCACCTAATTCCTATCATTATTAGTATTTTACAATATTTTCACCTACTCTTTCTTTTTCTATGCCCATGTCTCTTTGACTTATGTAACAATTAGTTTTTTTGTGCTCTTACACGGCTTGCATAATTATCATTTTTAGTGCCATGTAGTGCATATCATCTATTATTTTGACACATTTTCCTTTCTTTGCAGTCTTCACACTCCATAAGATTTTTGTTTCACAGCTGAAAAGACTTTATCTGCACACTACATGTTAAAGGTCTGCAGAGACAGACATCTATGTGGAATTACAGGGCTAATGGGAGAGAAGAAATTGTTAACAACCCAGGATTGTTTTCTTCTTCTTTATATTTTTCCATAAGTTGTAGATATTTTACAAAAAATGTATTTCTTCTAGTAGAAACAATAAAAATTGGATGAATACTCCATGCAGGCTCAGTCACTACAAATTGAGCACTCATGTGCTCCTGCTCCCTTTTTAGCTATTGAAAGAGACCACAAACATCACAGCATCTAAGGCAAGAAAACCAACAAACTGGGGGTTTTTTGCAAATAAAATTCCTACCTTTATTTTTAATTATATTTTATTGATTATGCTATTACAGTTGTCCCATTTCTCCCCCATCATTCCCCTCCACCCTGCACACCCCCTCCCACCCACATTTCCCCCTTTAGTTCATGTCCATGTGTCAGAAGTTCTTTAGCTTCTACTTTTCCCACACTATTCTTGCCCTCCCCCTGTCTATTTTCTACCCACCATCTATGCTACTTCTCTGTACCTTTTCTCTCTCTCCTCCTCCTCACACTCCCCTGTTGCTAACCCTCTGTGTGATCTCCGTTTCTGTGTTTCTGCTCCTGTTCTAGATGTTTGCTTTTGTTTTAGGTGTGGTTGTTAATATCTGTGAGTTTGCTGTCTTTTTACTGGCATATTTTTTATCTTCTTTTTCTTAGGTAAGTCCATTTAACATTCATATAATAAGGGCTTGGTGATGATGAACTCCTTGAACTTCACCTTATCTGACAAGCACTTTATGTGCCCTTCCATTCTAAATGAAAGCTTTACTGGATAGAGCAATCTTGGATGTAGCTCCTTGCCTTTCATGACTTGGAATGCTTCTTTCCAGCCCCTTCTTGCCTGTAAGTTCTCTTGAGAAACCAGCTGACAGTCTGATGGGAACTCCTTTGTAGGTGACTCTGCCCTTATCCCTTGCTGCTTCTAGAATTCTCTCCTTCATTTGAATCTTGGCTAATGTAATTATGATGTGCCTTGGTGTGTTCCTCCTTGGGTCCAACTTCTTTGGGACTCTCTGAACTTCCTGGACTTCCTAGAAGTCTATTTGCTTTGCCAGATTTGGGAATTTCTCCTGTATTATTTGTTCAAATAAGTTTTCCACTTGTTGCTCTTCCTCTTCCCCTTCTGGTACCCTGATAATTCAGATGCTGGGACGTTTAAAGATGTCCTGGGGGTTCCTAAGCCTCTCCTCATTTTTTTGAATTCTTGTTTCTTCATTCTTTTCTGTTTGGTTGTTTCTTTCTTCCTCTGGTCCACTCCATTGATTTGAGTCCCAGTTTTCCTCCCATCCCTATTGGTTCCCTGTGCATTTTTCTTCATTTCACTTATTGTAGCCTCCATTTGTTCATCTAATTTGTGACCAAAATCAACCAGTTCTGTGAGCTTCCTAATCACCAGTGCTTTCAACTGTGCATCCATTAGGTTAGCTACCAGAGCTTTGAGCTGTGCATCTGATAGGTTGGCTACCTCTTGGATGCTTAGATAAATTAGCTCTGGGGCCCCTATCTGTTCTCCCGTTTCAGCCATTCTTGTTCTTTTTGTTTGTTTTGTTTTTTTTTCTTGGTCTGGTCACAGCTGTTACATAGTGAGGGGTGGAGCCTTAGGCGGTCATTAGGGTGGGGCAACCTAGTGGCTGGGTTGTGATGCTGGATGTGGGGGCGGGGTCTGAGAGGGAACAATGGTGCTTGCTCCACTGTCTCTTGGACTCCAGTTCCCTCCGCCTCTTTCCCCAAGCAGATTGGGCCCCACTGGTGCTGATTTCCATGTGGATGGGCTCGCGCATGTTCTAGGACCCCGTGGGTCTCTCCAATGAACTCTCTGGTGAGGCTGGGATTCCCTCCCAGCACCCCAACTCTCACAAGTGTTCTCAATTGGTGCTTTTTAGGCTTTATTCCTGGGGCTAGGGCCCTAAGCTGCACAGTCTGTCTTGCTGCCCGTTTTCACCTGGTTTATCTGCGCGTGAATGTATGACCGTGGTCAGCTGCCTTGTGCACCTCGCTTGGTCTGCTCATTGCCTCCCTGTGCCTGGTAACCGCTGCCTGTGAGCCTGGGACCACCAGCTACCACTTCTTCCCACCTCGACCCCTCTCTGCCAGCCGCCAACTCTGCGGCTCTTACTGGTCTGGGTGATACTTGTCGGATTTCCATACAATTCAATCCTCTATCTGTTCTGGTTAGGGTTTTTTTTGTTTTTTTTTTTTTTGGTTCTGTATTTTTGTTGTCCTTAATCTTGGTTGTGAGAGGAGGCACAAGTGTGTCTAACTATGCCTCTATCTTGGCCGCTATTTTTAATTTTTTAATTTTTTTTATTTTAATTGTTCAAGTACAGTTTTCTGTCTTTTACTCCCAGCCCAGCCCACCCTCCCTCCCATTTCTACCCCCCTTAGTTTTTGTCCATGTGTCCTTTATACTTGTTCCTGTAAACCCTTCCCCTTTTCCCCTGAAATTCCCTCCCCTCTTCCCTCTGGTCACTGTCAGCCTGGTCTCTATTTCAGTGTCTTTGGTTATATTTTGCTTGACAAACTGGTTTAGTTAGCCTGTTTCACTGAACTTTAAGAGTCATTATCAAATGCCTTGGGAGAAGTGTGTTTGTGCACCCAGAAAATGCAAAATATATTGTTGTTCAATTGCAGTTGACCAAATTATCCCCTCTTTACCTTCCCCTGCCCTGCACATACCCCCACCTCCACATTCAATCCTCCCACTGTTATCTTTGTCCGTGTGTCCTTTATGCATGTTCCTTGATGACCCTTTCTCTTCGTTCCCCAGTTATCCCCTTCCCTCTGCCCTCTGCTTATTGTCAGTAATTTTTTATTTCCCTGTCTCAGGTTATATTTTGCTTCCTTGATTGGTTTCTTGATTAGGTTCCACTTATAAGTGAGAACATATGGTATTTGTCTTTCACCACCTGGCTTATTTCATTTACTATAATGCTCTTCAGACCCATCCGTGCTGTCATGAAGTTCGTTCCCTATGTATTTTCCTTTATTTCACTTTTCATAGCCTTCACTTTTTCCTCTATTTTGTGACCATACTCAACCATTTCTGTGAGCATCCTGATTACCAGTGTTTTGAACTTTGCATCTGATAGGTTCACTATCTCTACATTGCTTAGTTGTATTTTTTCTGGAGCTTAGATCTGTTCTTTCATTTGGGCCATATTTTTTGTCTCAGCACACTTGTTACATTCTAAGGGGTGTAGCCTAGGTATTCACAGGGAGGGGGCAACCAATGTCACTGTGTTGTGATGCTGTATGTGGGGGAGGAGCCCAAGAGGGAACAAAGTTGCTTGCTTGGCTCTCAGCAGGCTTTCAGTCACTTCCAATGCTACCCACCAGCAAATTGGGCCCTTCTGGAGTTGATACCAGGGTGGGTGGATTTGTGTATGTTCTAGGATCCTGTGGGTCTCTCTGGCAAACTCTCCTGTGAGGCTGGGGGTTTCTCTTGCCACTGCAACCCCCACAGGTTTTTACAGTTAGAGGTTTTGAGGCTTTATTCCTGGTGCTGTAACGCTAGTTGTGGGGTCTGTCTGGCTCCCCAGTTATTCCTCCTGGTTTCTCTGCATGCAAATGTGGGACTGCTGGGTCTGCAAACCTGCACAGCCCACCTTGGTCCTCCAGTCACCACCTTGCTACTCATCTTCTCTGCCCTGGTTCCCCTTCCCCTCCCCTCCTACTGGTCTGGATAAATGTTTCTTCTTTAACTCCTTGGTTGTCAGACTTCCATAAAGTTCAATATTCTGGCAGTTCTTATTTTTTTTTTGTTTCAAAATTTGTTGTTGTCCTTTTTTTCATTGTGTGAGGAGGTACAGTGTATCTGCCTACTCCTCCATCTAGCAGCTTTTTTTTTTTTTCCTGTCCATTTTGCTTGAATATTTTTCCAACCCTTCACTTTCAGTCTGTATAGGTCTTTTGTTCTGAGGTGGGACTCTTCTAGGCAGCATATGTGTGGGTCATATTTTCTGATCCATTCACCCATGCTGTGTCTTTTGATTGTAGCATTTAATTCATTTACATTTAAGTTTATTATTGATAGGTACTTATTCATTGCCATTTATCCCCTTTGTACTTCTGTTCCTCTCTCTCACTCTTTCTTCATCTTCTTAAAGCAGTCCTTTTAGTATATCTTGCAATGTTGGTTTCATGAAGATATATTCTTTTAGCCTTCTTTTGTCTGGGAAACTCCTTATTTTGTCTTCCCTTTTAAATGAGAGCTTTGCTGGGTACAGTAGTCTTGGTTACAGGTCTTTGCTTTTCGTTCATTGAAATTTTTCTTGCTATTTCCTTCTGGCTTGTGTTTCTATTGAGAAGTCAGCTGCTAGGCTTATCAGAACTCCCTTGTACCTTAATTCCTGTTTCTCCCTTGCTGCTATTAAGATTCTGTCACTGTCTTCAAATGTTGCCAATTTAATCATGATATGTCTTGGAGTGGGCCTCTTTGGGTTCATCTTGATTGGGACCCTCTGTGCTCTCTGGCCTTTTGTGACTTTTTCTTTCATCAAATTAGGGAATGTTTCCATCATTAATTTTTCAGATAGATTTTCTATCCCTTGCTTCTCTTCTTCTCTTTCTGGTATCTCTATTATATGGATATTACTATGTTCTATGTTGTCTTGCAGTTCTGGTTAACCCCTCTTCATTCTTTTTTAGTCTTTTCTCCCCTCTCCTGCTGTTTCTGTGAATTTTTTTCCACCCTATCCTCTAGCTTGCTAATTCCAACCTCTGCTTCATCCAGCCTGCTTTTCATTCCTTCTACTGTGTTCTTCAATTCTGAAATAGTATTCATCATTATCTTTTGGTTCTTTTGGATAGTTTCTATGTCATTTTTCATGCTCATGTACTTTACAGTAAGTTCCTTATAGCTTACCTGTAGTTTTTGGTAACTCTTACAGAGCTCATTGAGCTTCCTTATAACCATTGTTTCAAATGCAATGTCTGATAGTTTACTTGCTTCTATTTCATTTTACACTCTTTCTGGGGATCCATCCTTTCCTTTTGATTGGGTTTGTTTTCTTTGTCTTCCCATTATTTGTGAGACTCTTCTGGTTTGCTTCTGCTTCTTAAATTTATCTGTTTTGTCTCCCTGTCTTTGTGGTGTGAACTTCTAAGGTAGGAGACCTGTGAGATTCAGTGGTGCTGTCTCCTTGATTTCTTGGACTTGATGCTCTTGGGATGCCATTTATGCAACTGGGTTTTGATTGTTGTTGGGTTATTCTTTGCTGGGTCCTTCCCTGTAGCTGGTTGACTGAGGATCACTCTGCCCACCATGCCTTGTGTGCTGTTGTGCAGGTGCTGCCAGAAGAAAACCACAAAGCCCAGAAAACAAACTCACAGCTGCAAAAATAACTATTCCCCATAATCCCACTCTCAAGAGGAAATGAACCAGTATTAGTAAGGGTGTAAAGAGATTAAGACTATTATAAGAAAAGAGAGAAATAAACTATAGTATAAAATCTAGTGACTTAAAATGCACAAACTTGATGGACAAGAAATAGATGTTAAAAAGCTTTGGAGGAAAGAAAATATTGCAAATAATTGAGGAGACCACAGTGGATTTCATCTTGGTAGCCTCTAGTATTTACCACTGTTTTTCTTTCTCGATCTGCCTTTGGTGATGTCAGATAGTGACCCCATTTGATCTTAGGCAGCCTGTTGGGGACTGCCAGGGATCTACTGTCCATTGCTGACTCCTTCAGTTTTTAATCTAGTCACTCTGCACTCAGTAGTCCAGCTTAATCAACATAGTGCAGGGCAGAATCCCTCTGGGGGTTGGGGCTATTGTTTCCCCTCAGGCTGCTGCCACTCGGAGGAGAGTGCTCTACCTGAGCAGGATGGCTGTCAAGGTATGGGGGGTGACTCAGAGCTGGATCCTGGTGACTATTCTCTCAGTTCTCTCCCCAAAGCCTCTGTTCCTACTCTCTTCTCAAGGGTCTGGAGTCCACTGTGCACCCCCACCTTCGCCAGAGCCAGGGTAAGTAGCTGTGAATGAAAATTTGTTCATTGGCCCTTTAAAAGGCTCTTTGCCCTCAGTCTCTGGCAGAGAGCAACCCTGCTGCTTTTTGCTGCTGGTTGTTATCCATGTACTTTTTGGGTTCTGGAGCTGTAGGCTGGGTATACCAGCTTACCATTTGCACCCCACAATTTTCAGAGGGATCCAACTGGTTGCTTAATTTTCCCTCTCGTGCTGCCTCCTGTAGACACCTAGCCAACCTTCTTGAGTCTCAACTACACTCCTTACCAGTCAGGTTGTGCTGAAGCTCATTCTTCTCTCTGTCCAGGTTATAAGGCTTTTCTCTCATTATTGTTCAGTTGTTTGTTCTGGGTGACTACACCACAATTTAATTGTAATTCTATATTAGTTCCAGGAGGAGATAGTGTGGCTTCATTCACTCCTCTACCATCTTCAATACCTCCTCTTTTTTCTTTTTCTTTTCATCTCAAATTTTAATTTTTCCTTGTTTTTGTTCCTCACTCCTAGTGTTCCCTCTTGCTCCATCATCTCAACATAACTTCCCTTTCCCCTATACATATCTTAAGCTTTTTCTTCTAATCCCCATCTATATTAATTTTAGCTCATTTGATGTAGATAGTGTTGTGGTATAAGATTCTTTCCAATTTGCAACTTCTGGCCAAGGTGGAGGCATATGTAGACACACTGTGCCTCCTTGCACAACGAAAATAAGGACAACAATATAGAAACAAACTAACAATTTTGTTATTGTTTGCTGGTTGTTAATATCTGTCAGTTTGCTGTCTTTTTACTGGCATATTTTGTATCTTCTTTTTCTTAGTAAGTGCCTTTAACATTTTATGTAATAGGGGCTTAGTGATGATGAACTCCTTTAACTTAACCTTATCTAAGAAGCATTTTATCTTCCCTTCCATTCTAAATGAAAACTTTGCTGGATAGAGCAATCTTGGATGTAGGTCCTTGCCTTTCATGACTTAGAATACTTCTTTCCAGCCCCTTCTTGCCTGGAAGGTCTCTTTTGAGAAATCAGCTGACAGTCTGATGGGAACTCCTTTGTAGGTGACTGTCCCCTTATCCCTTTCTGCTTCAATAATTCTCTCCTTCATTTTAATCTTAGCTATTGTAATTATGATGTGCCTTGGTGTGTTCCTCCTTGGTTCCAACTTGTTTGGGACTCTCTGAGCTTCCTGGACTTCCTGGAAGTCTATTTGCTTTGCCAGATTGGGGAAGTTCTCCTTTATTATTTGTTCAAATAAGTTCTCCACTTGTTGCTCTTCCTCTTCCCTTTCTGGTACCCCAATAATTCAGATGTTGGGACGTTTAAAGATATTCTGGAGGTTCCTAAGCCTCTTGTCTGTGATTTTTTTGAATTCTTATTTCTTCCTTCTTTTCTGTTTGGTTGTTTCTTTCTTCCTTCTGGTCCACTCCATTGATTTGAGTCCCAGTTTTTCTCCCATCAGTATTGGTTCCCTGTGTGTTTTCCTTCATTTCACTTAGTGTAGCCTTCATTTGTTCATCTAATTTGTGACCAAAATCAACCAATTCTGTGAGCATCCTGATCACCAGTGCCTTGAACTGTGCATCTGATAGGTTGGCTATCTCTTGGTCACTTAGATGAATTGGCTATGGGGCTTTGATCTGTTCTCCCGTTTGAGCCATTTTGGGGGTTTTTGTTTTTGTTTTTGTTTGGTCTAGTTGTGCCTATTATGTAGTGAGGGGCAGAACCTTAGGTGTTCACCAGGGCGGGGCAGCCCAGTTCCTGGGTTTTGAGGCTATATTTGGGAGCAGAGTCTGAGAGGGAACAATGGCACTTGCTCTACTCTCATATTTCAGTCACTTCCACAAGCAAATTTGTCCTTTCTAGTGCTGATTCCTTCGTGGGGTTGTGTAGGTTCTAGAACTCTGTGGGTCTCTCCAACAAACTCTCCTGTGAGGCTGGGGTCTCTCCCAGCACCTCAACCCCCACAAGTGTTTTCAATCAGTGCTTTTAGGTTTTATTTCCTGGCACTGGGGCCCTGGGTTTCGAGGTCTGTCTTTCTCCCCATTTTCACCTGGATTATCTAGGCACAAATGTGGGACTGCCTGGTCAGCCAGCCACCTTGCATTGCCTCACTGGGTCTGCCCATTGCCACCCAGTGCCTATGGTCCTCTAGCCACCTACAGGCCTGGGACTCCTGTGCACCAGGGTCTGCCATCCTCCACTCCCTCCTGCCACAACTCCACCCCTCTTACTGATTGGGATGAATGGTTGTAGGACTTCCGTACAGTTCAATTTTCTGCTGGTTCTGGGTGTTTTCTTGTTTGTAAATCTTTGTTGTCTTTAATTTGGGTTGTGTGAGGAGGCACAGTATGTCCACCTGCCCCTCCATCTTGGCCGGAAGTTCCCAAACTCACAATTATTAACAACCACACTTAAAACAAAAACAAAAACAAAAACTAAGCAAACAATTAGAACAAGAACCGAACCACAGAAATGGAGATCACATGGAAGGTTAGCAACAGGGGCATGGGAGGAGGAGAGAGGGGGAAAAGGTACAGAGAATAAGCAGCATAGATGGTGGGTAGAAAATAGACAGGGGGAGAGCAAGAATAATGTGGGAAATGTAGAAGCTAAAGAACTTACAACACATGGACATGAACTAAAGGGGGGAATGTGGGTGGGGCATGTGCAGGGTGGAGGGGAATGAAGGGGGTTAATGGGACAACTGTAATAGCATAATCAATAAAATATATTTAAAAATTCTTTCCTATTCATTCCTGCTTTTTTATTATTAGTTTTCTTTTTTCCTTTTTCTTTATCTCTCTCATGTTATTTTATTTTATTTTACTTTATTTTCTGTTCAAACCTAATACTATATATTTCACTTCTCTTCCTCAATTCTGTCTCCTTCATTCCCTTTTTTATTTATGATGTAAATTTTATTTTCTCCCTTTGCATTGCTCTGATTCCCTACTCTTATTAGTTCTCATCCATTTACCTAATCAAAATCATTTTATTTCATTTTTTATTTGATTGTTCAATTACACTTGTCTGCATTTACACCTCATCAATCCCCCCAACTGCAGCCAAACCTCCCTCCCTCCCTTGCTTCCACCCCCCAACTTGGTTTTTTCTGTGTGTCCTTTACACTTACTTCTGAAAACCCTTTTCCCCAATGTCCCCACCTCACTCCCCTCTGGCTATCATTAGATTGTTCTTAATTTCAATGTTGCTGGTTACATTTTGTCTGCTTTTTTCTTTTGTTGATTAAGTTCCAGTTAAAGGTGAGATCATATGGTACTTGTCTTTCACCACCTGACGTATTTCACTTAGCATAATGCTCTCCAGTTCCATCTATGCTGTTGCAAAGGGTAAGAGCTTCTTCTTTCTCTCTGCTGCATAGTCTTCCATTGTGTAAATATACTATAGTTTTTGATCCACTCATTTACTGATGGGCACCTAGGTTGCTTCCAGCACTTGGCTATTGTAAATTGTGCTGCTATGAACATTGGGATGCATAGTTTCTTTTGGATTAGTGTTTCAGTGTTCTTAGGCTATCATCCCATCAGTGGAAATGCTGGGTCAAAAGGCAGATCCATTTTTAGTTTTCTGAGGAAATTCCATACAGTTTTCCATAGTGGCTGAAACAGTCTGCATTCCCACCAATAGTGCACTACGGTTCCCTTTTCTCCACATCCTCTCCAGCACACATCCTCTCCAGCACTTGTTAGTTGATTTCTTTATGATGGCCATTCAGACAGGTGTGAAGTGGTATCTCATTGTGGTTTAAATTTGCATCTCTCTGATGGCTAATGATGTTGAGCATCTTTTAATACATCTCTGGGCTCTCTTCTCCTTGGAGAAGTGTCTGTTCAAGTCTTTTGCCAATTTTTTAATTGTGTTGTTTGTCTTCCTGGAGTGGAGTCATCTGGGTTCTTTATATATTTTGGAGATCAAACGCTTGTCTGAGGTATCATTGAAAAATATGTTTTCCCATACAGATGGTTCTCTTTTCATTTTAATGCTGTTTCCTTAGCCATGCAAAAGCTTTTTAATTTGATGAAGTCCCATTTGTTTATTCTTTCCTTTATGTCCCTTGCTCTAAGGGACATATCAGTGAAGATATTGCTGCATGGAATGTCTGAGATTTTCCTGCCTATGTTTCCTTCTGGGATTTTATGATGTCATGACTTATATTTAAGTCTTTTATCCACTTTGAGTTTACTATTATGCATGGTGTAAGTCAGTGACCAATTTCTTTTTTTATTTTTTTTGTATATAGACTGTCCAGCTCTCCCAACATCATTTGATGAAGAGGCTAATTTTTATTCCATTTTAAGCTTCTGCCCTGTTTGTCAAATATTAATTGACCATAGAGACTTGAGTTTATTTCTGGGTGCTGTGTTCTGTTCCATTGGTCTATGTGTCTGTTCTTATGCCACTATCAGTCTGTTTTGATTATGACAGACTTGTAATACAGTTTGATATCAAGTATTTTGATCATTCCTACTTTGTTCTTCTTTCTCAAAATTGCTGCAGCTATTCAGAGTCATGTATGGTTCCATATAAATTTCTGAAATGTTTGCTCTGTATCTGAGAAATATGTCCTTGGTACTTTATTAGGGATTGTATTGACTATAAACTGCTTTATTCACTATGTTTAATAGGAGTGGTGAAAGAGGACATCCTTGTCTTCTTCCTGATTTTAGTGGGAAAGCTCTAAGTTTTTGCCCATTGAGTACAATGTTGGCTGTAGGTTCTCTTGTATATGGCCTTTTTTATGTTGAGGAATGCTCCCTCTATTCCCACTTTGCTGAGTGTTTTTATCATAAATCAGTGCTATACCTTATCAAATGCTTTTTCCTCATCTATTGCTATGATCATGTGATTTTTGTCTTTTGTTTTGTTTATGAGATCTATTATGTTTATCGATTTGTGAATATTGTACTATCTTTGTATCCCTGGGATGAATGCCACTTGGTCTTGGTGCATGATCTCTTTAATGTATTGTTGGATGAGGTTTGCCAATATTTTGTTGAGGATTTTAGCATCTATGTTCATCAGCAATATTGGCCTGAAGTTTTCTTTCTTTGTTGTGTCTTTATCTGGTTTGGGGATTAGCATGATTCTGGCTTCATAAAAAGAGTTTGGAAGTCTTCCATCATTTTGGATTTTTTGGAATAGTCTGTGAAGGATAGGGGTTAGCTCTTCCTTAAATGCTTTGTAAAATTCTCCTGTGAAACCATCTGGTCCAGAGCTTTTGTGTGCTGGGAATTTTGATTACTGCTTCAATTTCATCTGCAGTTATTGGTCTGTTTAAACTTTTTGCTTCTTCTTCACTCAGTTTTGGAAGATCATATTTTTCTAGAAACTTGTCCATTTCACCTAGGTTTTCAAATTTCTTGGCACACAGTTCTTCATAGTAATTTCTTACAATCCTTTGTATTTCTGTGGTGTCAGTTGTAATCTCTCCTCTTTCATTTCTGATTGTGTTTATTTTGGGTCATCTTTCTTTTTCTCTTAATGAGTCTGCTTAAAGGCTTGTTGATTTTATTTATCTTCTCAAAGAACCAGCTTCTGGATTTATTCATCCTTAGAATTGTTCTTTTAGTCTCTATGTTGTTTCATTCTGCTCTGATGGGTTACTTCCTTCCTTCTACTTGCTCTGGGTTGCCTTTTTTATTGTTCCTCAAGTTTTGTCAGTGTAGCATAAGGTGGTTTATTTGAAATTTTTCTTTTTTAGGTAGGCCCGTGTTGCTATGAACTTTCCTCTCAGGACTGCCTTCACTGTGTACCATAAGTTTTAGATTGTTGTGAGTTCATTTTCACTTGTTTCCAGAAAGTTTTTATTTCTTTCTTGATCTCATTCTTGATCCATTCATTGTTTAATAGCATGCTATTCAATCTCCATGAGTATAAGTATTTACAGATTTTTTCCTTGTGGATGGTTTCTAGTTTCAGTCTCTTGTGGTTGGAGAACATGCTTGATATAATTTCAATTTTCTTGTATTTGTTGAGGCTTGTTTTGTGTTCTATCTTGTGGTCTATCTTTGAAAATGTTCCATGTGCATTTGAAAAGAATGTGTATTTAGATTCTTTGGGATGAAAGACTCTATATACATATCACTTAAGTCCATTTGATCTTGGACATTGTTCAATGCCACAGTATCTTTGTTGATATTTTGTTTAGAAGATCTGTCCATTTTTGACAGTGGGGTGTTAAAATCCCCTACTATAATTGTGTTGCTCAATATCTTTACTGAAGTCCTCTAAGATTTTCTTTATGTATTTGGGTGCTCCTATGTTGGGTGTATATATATTTACAATGTTTGTGTCTTCTTGGTGGATTCTTCCCTTGAGTATTATGAAGTGACCTTCTGGGTCTCTCTTTATGGCCCTTCTTTTGAAGCCTATTTTGTGTGATATGAGTATTGCTACCCTGGCTTTTTTTTTTT